>JAODAL010060855.1:0-20652 GCA_025379985.1 Phyllomedusa bahiana | reverse complement strand
CCCAAAACGGGCCCCTACGGGGAAGGGCTTAAATGGTTTTAAAAGGGGGCATCCCCTGGTTTTCAAGGGGGGGCATTAAGGGGTACAGGGGGGCTTAACGGTCGGGGGGCACCCAATGGTTAAAAGGGGATCTTTGGTTAAAAGGGGGGAACCACGGGTCCCAGGGGGGCAATCAATGGGGGCCTAAAATGGGGGGTTTTTAAATTTGGCTAAAGGGGGTTTACGGGCCCACGGGGGCATCACGGGCCCACTGGGGGGCTTCAGGGGGCAAACCCCAAAGGGGGGGCATCTTTGGTACAGGGGGGCATCCTGGTAAAAGGGGGGCTAATGGCTAAAAAGGGGGCATAAACCGGGCCTAAAAAGGGGCACCCCGGGGCCCACAGGGGGCCTTCCCCTGGGTTTCGGGGGGCAACCCTTTGGCAAAGGGGGCTCTTTGGAAAACAGGGGGAAAATTCGTGGCTACAGGGGGCTACAAAGTGGCTACGGGGGCATTTTACGGGGAAACCATATGAGGTCCCTTTAGATGGGGCATTTGAAATAGAGATGGGAAATTGGGTTTAGGAAGTGTGAAAAAATTTGAGGGTCAAAGAGGGTTTGTTTTGTAATTTTAAAAGTGAAAAACCCCCGGGTAGTCTTTCAGGGGTCGGGGAACAGTTGGAAAAAAGAAGAAGAAGAGAAAGAAAAAAATTTAAGAGTTTTTTCTGTAAATAAATAGATTTTAACTTTAACTTTTAATTTGTTATTTGCCTGCAGGGGCCTTGTTTTTACGGGGTTATCCCACCACTGTATGGTACGTTTGCGGGAAATTTTTGGGGGGAAGGTTTTAAGGGTTTTATTTTTCCAAGTAATGGTCGTTGAATTATCCGGTCCTATTAGTGGTGATTGTGGTCATGGTGTGGTTTTATTATTGGGTTTAAATGTGTTTTTGTTTTTATGTGGTTTTGTGGTCTTGGGTTTTGGGGTTTGGGTTTTTTTAAGTGTTTTTTTGGGAAAATGTGTTTTTTTTTGGGTAGTTTTATATGTAGAAAGATTGTGGAAAATTACTTTTTGTATTTTTTTTTTTAGGGTGATGAAATTTTGGGGGCCCATATGTTCCCGGGGGGGAGGGGGGGGGCAATTTCTTCCCCTCGCCTGGGGGAAAATTTTAGCCTGGGGAAAAACTCCCCTGGTTAGGGTGCTTTTGGAAGGTGAAGTTGAGTTCCGCACTTTATCCCTCTTGGAGTGGCTCAGAGGAGGAAAAAAGTTTTTTAGGATTTTGGTGGCTGGTTTGATTTGGGTGTGTGTCTTTTGGGGATTTTTAAATTTTTCCCATGTTGAATTGGGGGAAATTGTCGAGAAAAGATTGTGTAAAAGGGCCAGGGGGTAAATTTTGGAAAAAAAAATTTTGTTTTTGGGGCCCGGGGTGGTCGGAATATTTTGGCCCCATTTGGGAAGGTTGGGGGGAAAAAGTAAATGCAGACAGAGTGCATCTCAAAAGAGGAGAGGGTGAGGTAAGGTATAGATGGAATGGAGAAAAGAAAAAATTTATTTGAAAGGGGGGAAGGTGACCCCTTTTCCATTTTTTGTTTCCCAAGGGGGGGGGGGGGCAAAATTGAAGCCCCCCGAAAGAGATTTGCAGAAAGGGGAGGTTGGGGTAAGAAGGTGTCACCCGGGGGCTTCTTTAAAACCAAGGAAGGAAAAGTTGCACGGATGAAAGGTCATGGTTTGCGGGGAAAGTTTGTTGCACACAAAATTGTCCCTTTCCCAAAAGGGGGCTCTGGGAAAAAATTTGTTTGGGAGGGCTTTGGGTAAAAGGGGTTTGGGTTTAAGGGGGTTACGGGGTTTTTTGGGGGTTTTGGTCTTTAAAAGGGAGAGGTGAAAATGTTCTGTGTGGTCATGGGTTATATAAGTCTCCCCAGCCCAAGGAAAAAGGGGGAGAGGGGTTAATTTGGTGTGAGTGGGGTTACAGAAAAAAAGGGGGGTGGTGGGGTTTTTTTGAGAGAAAAATTTTTAAATTTTTAATATTAAAAAACCTTTTATTTATTTGGCCCCAAACATATTCGCGCCCCTTTAAAATTTTGTGGGGGTATAGGTTCAGCCCAAAACAAAATTTATCCCAGTGGAAAAGCTAAGTTTAAGACAAAAGGTGTGAGGGCCCTGATCACAAGGGGCTTACAATTTATTGGGGTGTAGAGTGAGAAAATTTGGTAAAAAATGCTGGGTTAAAAAATTTGTCCAGCCATGGGCCATAATTTTGGGGGGGTTTTACAAAAAAAATTGGGATGTCCCTGCCACCCGGGGACAGTACATCTTTATACAGATAAGTGCCGAAGTGTAGAGAGTGACAGAAATGTGTGCGCTGGAGAGTAGGGGGTTAGCAATTAGGGATTCTGGTAGGCTAGACTGAGAAAATGTATTCTCAGGACCCTCTTAAAACTATGAGGGTAATGAGTGTGCCTGATCGCCCGCTGTAGCATGTTCCAGAGAACTGATGCCGCATGTGAAAAATCTTGGAGACGGGCATGAAAGGTTCGGATGACTGTGGCATGTAGTTGAAGATCATCAGCAGAGCAGAGAGACTGGGTAGGGTGGTAGACAGAGAAGAGGGAGGAGATATAGAAGAGAGGGTGCAGCGCTGTGGAGAGCTTTATGGGTGAGTGTGATTAGTTTATGTTGTATCCTGTTCTGAATGGGCAACCAGTGCAGTGACTGACACAGGGTAGAGGCATTAGTATAGCGGCTTGAAAGAAAAATGAGCCTGGCTGCTGCATACAGGACAGATTGGAGAGGAGAGAGTTTACATAGAGGGAGACCGATAAGCAGAGAGTTTCAGTAGTCAAGACGAGAAAGAATAAGAACAACAATGAGAGTTTGAGTTGTTTCCACATTGAGAAAAAGACGGATTCTGGAGATGTTCTTGAGGTGCAGGAGATAGGAGCAGGCAAGGGATTGGATATAGGTGGTGAAGGACAGATCAGAATCTAGTATAACCCCAAGACAGCGGGTCTGCTGCCTAGGAGTTATGGTGGTGCCACACACTGAGACAGAAATAGCAGTGTGAGGTTGGTTAGTAGATGGTGGGATGACTAGAATTTCAGTTTTAGTGTGGTTTAGTTTAAGAGTGAGGACATGATGTCAGAGACAGCGGACAGTCTCTGGTGTTTTGTAGGAGAGCAGGAGTGATGTCATGGGAAGAGGTGTTTAATTGGGTGTCATCAGCATAGAGTTGGCACTGAAAACCAAGTCTGCTGATGGTTTGTCCAGTTGGGGCTGTGTAGATTGAAAAGAGGAGAGGACCAAGACCTGATCCCTGTGGAACCCCAACAGCAAGAAGGAGAGGAGAAGAAGTAGAACCTGCAAATGAGACACTGAAGGAGCAGTCAGAGAGGTAGGATGAGAACCAAGAGAGTGCGGTGTCCTGGAGATCAATGGTGCTGAGCATGCTGAGGAGAAGTCGGTGATCAACAGTGTCAAATGCTGCAGAGAGATCCAGAAGAAGCAACACTGAGTAGTTACCCTGAGATTTAGCAGTGAGGAGGTCATTACAGACTTTAGCTAGAGCAGTTTCTGTGGAGTGTGAAGTATGGAAACATGATTGTAGAGGATCGAGAAGAGAGTCAGCAGAGAGATAGCGGATTAAGCGAGAGTAGACCAAGCGTTCCAGGAGTTTAGAGATGAAGGGCAGGTTAGAGACTGGTTGGTAATTAGCAGCGCAAGACGGGTCCAGAGAGGGCTTTTTTAGTAAAGGGGTGATAGTAGCCTGTTTAAAGGAGTATGGAAAGATCCCAGTGGAGAGAGAGAGAGGTTATAGATTGCAGTTAGGTGAGAGATGGCAGATGGTGAAATAGACTGAACAAGGTAGGAGGGGATGGGGTCACTAGAGCAGGTGGTGGGGTGAGCAGACAGGAGAAGCCTGGACACTTCTTCCTCTGTGGTCTGGTCAAGAGCTGAGAGCAGACTATGCGGGGAGGGACAGGATAGATATTACTTGGGGTTTGAGATAAGATGTTTTGCTGGATACTGTCAATTTACTCTTTGAAGTGACTGGCCAGGTCTTCAACACAGAGGTCAGTGACCGGGGCCAGAGCTTTAGGCCTGAGGAGGGAGTGGAAAGTGTCAAACAGTTGTTTAGGGTTGTTGTGTAAATTTGAGATAAGTGGAGTGAAATATTCTTGTTTGGCGCATTGAAGGACAGTGTGGTATGTCCTGAGCATTAGTGCTGTAGAAGAGGTGAAGAGTGGAGATCAGATGTGAGGGTAAAACAGATATGGAGATACAGAAACCATTGCCCAGTCTAGGTGTCTGAAGGTAGTCGTGAAGTTTAAAGAATAAAAAGGCTATGATTATAGTTGCAAAGCAGTGCATATTGGGTGCTTGTGTTAATAGAAATCACAAAAGATTAGTGTTTACCTTAAAATCATTTTTCATTCTTGGTTCAACTCTAGTATTAATTCTGCAACAAACTTTGGGCTACATGTATGAAAACTGCCTAGGTCTAAAACTCACATTGTTGCCCATAGTAACCAATCAGAGCGCCTCTCATTGTTCAAGAGCTCTATATGAAATGAAAGGGGCACTCTGATTTGTTGCTATGGGCAACAAAGTGAGTTTTAGACATAGACAGTTTTCATACATGTGGCCCTTGATGTTATCACACTTTATGGAATCACATGAATGACCACCCAATAAAGTTTATCTTGGTCTCAACAGACCACAGGACATGGTTCCAGAAATCCATGTCCTTAGTCTGCTTGTCTTCAGCAAACTGTTTGCAAACTTTCTTTTGCATCATCCTTAGAAGAGTCTTTCTTCTTGAACGACAGCCATGCAAACCAATTTGTTGCAGTGTGCGGCTGATGGTTTGTCAGGCTGACCCCCACATTTTAATTTTTGCAGTAAAATTTGGGAGAACTCATATGTTATTTTTAAAGAAAAACTCTGGATATGAAGCTGAGCATGTGCACTCAAGGCCTATTCTGTGTGGCACGTGTCTTGTTAAATCACTGTATAGTCTTGGCCACCAACTGCAGCTCAGTTTCAGGATGTTGGCAATTATTATATCCTGGCCATTTTTTATGTAAAGAACAATTTCTTTTTTCAATAGTCAGAATGTCTTTGCCATGAGGTGCCATGTTGACCAGTATGATAGAGTGTAAGGCTATGTTCACACGGCTTATTTCAGAACGTATTTACATCGGATTGCGATCGTTTAAAAGTTCTGAAATCAGTTGAAAATCAGTTGCAAATAAGTGCCACTAAGTGTGGCAGTTTTGTAAATGATTTCCCGCGGATCCCCCATCTTTCATCATTGAAGGTGGTGAATGTCGTAAATTATTGACATCACATGTTTTTCGTCGGATTGCCGTTGTCAACCGCGGCGGCAATCGGCACGGGAAATACGCGTAAAGTGAACGACGAGCCGTATTTTTATTTAAATCAATGAAATTTTGGCCCGTGACTTATTTTTGGACTGTTTGCTACGGTTGCGTCCCTCAAAACCGTCGCAAATCCCCGGCGAAATAAGCCCTGTGAACGAAAGGCTAAAGTGTAACACCAAATTTTAAAACATGTTCCATATTCAAACTGCGGACCTTTTTTAACACTATGAGTTACATTTAAACCCTGGGGGAAAATGCAAATTGGGGACAATCTGTCCATTTTCCCCCAGGGGTCTAAACTTTTGTTTCCGCGTTGATACATTTAAAGGTGGGTGTTGAATTTTTGTGGGACATCAAACTTATATGTTCTACACTTTTACACTGACAAAATTTAAATTTTGTATAAAAGTGTCAATCTTCATTTTTCCATGTTATAATAAAATACTTAAAAAAATGTGTGTCTCATTTTTTGTGAGATATTTTGGGTTCCAGCAATGGAAGGGTATGTTTTGTTTGCAATAGAGACTACAGAGACATCAGGGACGCCAGATTACGGGCCCTTAATACAACGATTTCCTGTCAGTTTTTACTATTGGGATAAAAATAGAAAAAGTACCTGGGAAAAAGGGTATCTGACAGACCACTGACAAATAGCATAATGCTGTGTGAACAGCCCCTTATTCATTGATTAATACATTGTCTTCTCTGTCTTTACATATGTAGCTTGAAAACTGCTCTGACAAGATAAACTCTATTGCAAAGCTGGAAATTCATCCTGTCCTCAATAAGATTTCCCAACTATACCATGTTAGAGAGAGCAAAGTGAGGTTCCACCTTACCTTGTTTAATTGGTGCAAAGTAAAAAGTAACAAGTCATTCTTCCCTGTTGATATTGCAATACTATGGAGGGTGTAAAACCATTAGGCCCAGGCAAAAATACTGAATTTTTGTAAACTTTTTCTACTGGTTCTCTTTCCATAGTAACAAACAGTTATTTTTCAGGTCTGGGGGGCTTAACAATTGGGTTTTAGGGTATTTAGTGGAGGATATGGTCACATCCTAAGGATTCTGTCAGCTGAGATGCATAAACCCTTGACTATGAAGGCCTCATGAAAGGCTTTACTGATCTTAGAGAATGGTATCTGATCATCTGTGGCACTAAATATACAGCTCTTGCACTGAGCCGTGACTGTGTGAAGGCAGCCTTATTCTGATCTTATGTGTCACAATAAAAGATCCAGCATCAAATGGTTCATGGGGTTGATGTTTAGGTTGTTAATGTATGGTTGGACTGTCACATTTTATTTTAATCATTGAGACATACTAGACCCTTATGTCACTGCCATCAAGCTGGTTTACTATGAACATTATCAACACATGTACAGAGAGACATTCAACCACCACCACCATCACAAAAAAATTCCCATAAATCATTTCTGCAACACAACTCATTACTTATCCATAATATATAATTTACTTATTAGCCAGCACATTACCCCAGTTTGTTCATATTCCAGCAATTAAAGCCTGGACCCAAGAGGCCAGGAGGAGGGGGGATACTATGAACGTGTGGGTTGTTTTCTGGCGGGGTAAGACTCATTAGCCACCACCAAGATCCCCATTAAACATGTCACGGATAGAACACTATTTTAATAATAAAATGTGAGTTTCATTTTCTGCTACCTCCTATGAGACTTTTAGAGGATGTGGAAAATAATTTTTGACAGATATTCTGCAGTGGAGATACAGTAAAGGTAACCCAAGGGAATGACATATTGTAGTTTTCATGTTGACATCACAATTGGTCAATCACAGTGGAGCTTTTCTGGGAGCACCTACCAAGTATGTACATGTAACCTATAATCACTGGAAAAAGTGATGGAACAAATGTATATCATCGTCTTGGTGCCTCCGCTGTGTCCCCTGTACATGTCCTGTTGCTGAAAGCGGCATTTACCGCTTAGTTATACTCACTTGTCCATGCTCCTGCTCCGGCCCATGATTCTACTCGCACCTGTCCTCTCTGGCTTCATGTGTGTGCATGCGCGCCCCCTCAGTGTCAGTTCGTTGGTGTCCATCTTAGGATCCTGACCTCTTTCTATCGTGCTGTTGCTGAGAAAACCCCTGTGTTACCAGTATGTACAGTTAACCCGTGTTAACCGTGTGCATACTAAAGCTATTACCTGCTGATATCTGCCGTTGTATCTCTGCTGATATTCTGCCGTTGTATCAGTCCGCTACACTTGCTGTGACCTCTCACCTCTGCTAGTACCTGGTGTCCCTCGTCCTGCACATCAGTTGTCAACGCGGGTAGCAACGTCAAGGGTAGTAACCTTCGGGTTCCCTGCAGCGAAGCCCGTCCGGCCTTGGGCAAGTTCCGATGAAGACCAGGGGTCCCTTAGACTCTGCTCCCTGGTGTGGTCTCAGAATCAATAGAAAACAACCCAAAATGTTAAGCCCTGGTAGGAAATTTCTAGGAGCACTGGCTACCTATCTGCGTTAAAAGACGTGTATTGTTGAATTTTCATAACCTAAATAGGTCTAAGATTCCGTGCTGATTGATTTTATAGTATTTTTTTATTAGGTTCAGAGTTCTGTTCTCTTTCACAGCTCTCTAAATTCCCTTCACGCGGTATTTGAATTGGGCTATTTATAGATCACTATAATTGGGGTCTCGAGTCCCCCATTCCTTCTTAATAGATCGCAATGAGAAGTCTTTATGTAGTTGTTTACCTGCATGTTAAGTATTAGGGTATGGCCACACGGCATAGACAAAATACCAGTCGGATTCTGTTTTGATGGTTTTGGGGGAAGGTTCTGTCTGCAGTTTGTGGATTCCTGTCCCCCTCAACCATTGACTAGCACACCTGCTGCCCGAAAACTGGAAGATTGTGCATATTCTAAATTTTTCGGAATGCTAGCAGTACAAAAATCCGCCCAGTAGAAAACTGCAGTGTAGACTACTCGCTGGATTTTCTATTACAGTGTATGGGGAGCGTTGACAGTCTGTTATCAAATCTGAAAACCGTCTGAAAATCCGACCAAAAACCCTTGCCATGTGGACAGACCCTTACTCTATTTGGTCTGCCAAAAAAACAGCCAACCAATGTATTTAACTGTTTTCATTTGCCCCACAGAAATTAACGGAGGGTCACAGTGCATGCTGTCCACAGCTAAATTCAGACTGTTTATTGCAATCAAGCAATGACAGCCAGGGAACTCTGGAGCACCATTCTAGTAACTGGTATGGGTCCCAGCATTGGTAGACCCCCAGCAATCATACACTTTTGTAGGATAACACCTTTAAATAAGAGCATCACTATACTACCCTAAGACTCCATAGTATGTATGGCCAGCATGGTGGATCAGTGGTTAACACTATTGCCTTGTGGTGCTGGGGTCCTGGGTTCAAATCCCACCAAGGACAACAACTGCAAGGAGTTTGTATGTTCTCTCATTTTTGGCATAGGATTCCTCCAGGTAATCTGGTTTCCCCCAGACTCTAAAAACATACTGAAAGGTTAAAGGGGTTGTCTCACTACATAATTCATCTCACCTCAGTCCTGTTTTCTTGATTTTACTTTGAATTCAGAGGCGTGTTTATTGGTTTATAGTAGGCTGCAGTAAAAGCCAGGTCTGTAGCTATATCAACCAGTGCTGGCAGCCTATCAGGAGAGATCAAACAGATCTGTAGCTATAGCGACCTGATGCAGCCCATACAAGAGGGGATATCTCAGAATAGGTGGGATACTGTTAATGGACACATATTGCAAAGTGACTTGTTCTTGCAAGATCTTTAACATAAAGAGCAGTCCTTGTAGTGAGACAACCCCTTTAAGTATCAGTCCTGAATTTATAAGTATTTAAAGGGGTTTTGCCACAAAGTAAAATTGACATGGGAAGTTTGAAAATTAAATAATAAACATTTTCACCATTCATCATTATTAAAAATTCTGGATTGGTTTTGTTTTAGCTGCTCCTTTAGTGATCCATTGTTTACAGCTCGTCTCCAGGGGATACGACAAGGGCCGAGAGCTCCTCAGTCCTGGTCACACATGCTCAGACATCACTCTCACTTCTCAGGCAGCTACTGAGTGTTCAAACCCCAGGTGCTGTCACTCTATTCCCGTCCTTTGTACTAGTTAGTAATAAGTCAAACAGTGCAAATTAAAAAAAAGAAACCTCAATGAGGTATGTGCATTGATAAAGAGGAAAAAACAATCTACAGGTTAAGTTCCTGCAGGGATTTGAACCAAGGACCCTTGTGCTGTAAAGCAAAAATATTATCTATGAGCTACAGTGTATCTACTTACAGTTTTACTAAACAAGCAACCTGGGCCCCTATCAGAAGAGATAAAAACGGGTCTGTGCTATAAGAGGGGAGCTGATGCACCCCATAAAAAGGGGAGATTTTCCAGAATGGGTGGATACTGTTAAGGGCACATTGCAAAGTCACTTGTTTTTGCAATATCTTTAACATAAAACGCAATCCTTGTAGCGAGACAACCCCTTTAATGTGGAATTTAGATTGTTAGCCCCAATAGGGAAAGGGATTCATGTCAATAATGACAATCTCTGTACAGCGTTGTGGACTATAACAGCTATGTAAATGAATAAAATAAATGTAATAGACTCTAGGGTTGCATTTACTCACGTATACACATTATTTTATGTGACTGAGCTGTAACAGTAGAAAACAATTAATGATTTGTTTATGATAATTAAAAATTATATGCAATTTTTTTTTGCCTTAAATGGTTATGCTTTATGGTACAATCATGTTATTTCTTTTTGAGAGGTTTTGTTTTGGGAAAAATTTGGTGCGACAGTGTGCTTCTATAAAGAGTTCATTTAAAAACAATAAATTTTCCATAGACCTTACCTGATAGAATACAATTATTGGCTACAATTTATACCACTAAAACAATTTTGCAAAATTCCATACAAAAGGGGTTGAAAACAAGGGCACCTTGTATGTATTACAAGATGACAGTCTTTTTGTTGACTGGCTGAGAAGGATTGTACAGTACCGTTTATGACTGCTAAGAGGCAGAGGAGTTACAGTAGTCCTTATGTTTAAGGACATAACTAAACACACACCTTCATGTCTAAGAGTGAGCAGAGAAATCTCAGAGTACTATCCATCTATGTACACATTTGCTTCTTCGGATACTTTACTGTAAGCTTACCTGAACCCTTTTTTTAAAATCTAATTTGGTACTCAAACTGCAGGGTGAATTGCATGCACTTCATAAAAATTATAAGAATAAAGGATGTAATCTGCCAAAGTGTGAATGAGCACCATTAGTTGGCAGTGCTCTGCATACAATCTTACTTGGTGGTATCCAAGTCTAGACAAGTGCCTGCCAAAAAAGAATTTAAAACGTCTGTTGCTATGTCTGCAGATTACGTCTCCCAAAATTTCTGCCATTTTTGGATTTTACTGATGTTTTAGCTGAGGGAAAAAACAGAAACCTGCCAAAAATTTTTCAAACAGCCCGAATTCTTTTTTTTGGGCACCTACATATATAATGAAAAATACCTTCCTTTTCAAAGGGACCAATAATTCATTTTAGCCCGGAATGGCCAAGAAAATTTTTACTGTTTTTGTTTTATTGCACCTTGTATATACTGTACGTCGAAAACTAAACTTGTTTCAGGTTTGAAATTTATATTTTTTTATTTTTTGCACTTTTCAGATGACGATCCATGCAGATCAACCTTCTAAAACGGATGGCTTTACCTTCAAGATAGGCCACCCACCTTAGATTGGTGAGGGTCCAACTCTCGGCAAAACTGCCAATCAGCTGTTTGAAAGGGGTGCAGTTCTTGTATAAGCACTGCACCATTATCCTTGCTTATACAGTATCTCACAAAAGTGAGTAGACCCCTCACATTTTTGTAAATAGTGTATGATATCTTTTCACAGGACAACATTGAAGGTATTATACTTTGATACAATGTAAAGTAGTCGGTGTACAGCTTGTATAAGGGTATGTTCACATGGTGTCTTGTTTCTGAGTGAACATACGCTTTTCTGATGCATCTAACAATTAGCAGTGTGTTTAACACTGCCGGCAATGAGAAACACGCAGCGGTGTTCACATGAGAGATCGCCGCTGCGTGCTTGCATCGCAAGACGCCGTGTGAACATACCCTAACAGTGTAAATTTGGTGTACTCTCAAAATAACTCAACACATATCCATCACTGGGTGTCCTCAGCAGCTCGTTACTGTAGGTCAGTAGAAGCCAGTAAACACACCCCTGAATTAAAAAATGAACCAGCACTGAGGTAAGATGAATCGACGTAGTGAGACAACCTCTTTAAGCCTTTATTCCCCCAAAACTCTACTTAAAAACAGTATTGCTCCTACCATGCTTTAACATTCATTTTAAGAAGGATTTTTTTATTTTTTATAAAGCCATAATATGTTAACATGGACAAGCAGTTGCTGGCATTCTAGTGTTTATATCTATATCTGGGCAGCACAGTGGCCCAGTGGTTAGCATTGTTGCTTTTCAACAAGATTTATGTCCAGGGTTCAAATCTCACCATCTGCGAGGAGCTTGTAAGTTCTCTCTGAGTTTCCACTGGGTAAACCAGTTTCTCCCACCCTAAAAAACATACTGATAGGTTAATCTGGAATTCAGCCCATGAGCCCCAATGGGTTCACAGACTATTGTTAATAATGACAATAGCTATACATTGTGGTGGAATAGAATGGTGCTAAATGAGTTAATATATATATCATATTAAAAGTAATAAATATATGTTTTATATATATATTCAAAACTTGCCCTTGCAACACTTTCATAGTGACAGTGGAAAGTATTGCAGTATGATGCCATTCTGTGAACTTTGCACTGCCACCACAAGCTGTATGACAGTTTCAAACACAAAACAGCTTAAAACTAATGTAAGCATTGAAGAGGCTCACATTTGATCATGGTTCAGGATGCTAGGAGTTGGACTTCAACCAATTTAATATTAAATGCCAGGCCTTCAATTTTAAGAGGCTGAATAACTCCTTCAAAATGAACCTGTCAGGTGTTTTGTGCTATCCTACATGAGACCAGAATGTGATAAAGGGAGGGAAGCAGAGTCTGTGATATATGGGTTTATGTTACTTAGAGCTGAATTTCTGAGTAAAGAACAGAGAAAACCTGACCAGACTCCATAAGACACAGTGAATGTCCTGCTTACCCCACCCACACACAGTGATTGACAGTTTTCCCTGTGTGTACAGAAAAAAAACAGTCAATCACTATAAGTCGTAGGGGTAAGCAATACTTTCAGTTTCACTTTTAAACTCTTGTTTGCTAATTACTCAGAAATTCAGCCTCAAATCACATAAACCTATATCACAGAGCTTAGCTTCTCTCCTCTATCATATAACCCTATATATCACAGAGCTCAGATTCTCTCCCTCTATCATATAACCCGATATATCACAGAGCTCCTCTCCTCTATCATATAACCCTATACATAGAGCTCAGCATCTCTCCTCTATCATATAACCCTACATATCACAGAGCTCAGCTTCTCTCCCTCTATCATATAACCCAATATATCACAGAGCTCAGCTTCTCTCCCTCTATCATATAACCCAATATATCACAGAGCTCAGCTTCTCTCCCTCTATCATATAACCCTATATATCACAGAGCTCAGCGTCTCTCCCTCTATCATATAACCCTATATATCACAGAGTTCAGCTTCTCTCCTCCATCATATAACGCTATATATCAGAGCTCAGCTTCTCTCCTCTATCATATAACCCTATATATCACAGAGCTCAGCTTCTCTCCCTCTATCACATCTTGCTCTCAGAAACGGAGGCATATACCACCTGACAGGTTCCTTTAAGTCATAACACAAATGAAGGCAACATTGCTAAACACTGAGCCACCATGCTACCACAATAATCATGAATAGTGTAACAGGCTGTTGTACCACATCCCGCTGATCCATACCCACTCTTGTTGAATAAAAGACACGCACTAAAAATTCCCATTCAAAGACAGTCAGCACTATCGGTACCTGTACTGTAATTTTCTAGTCAAATGTACTCTTTCTCCAGGTGACTACTACATTACACTGAAACTTGAGCACAGAAATTGTGGTCACCTTGTTGCTACATGAGCTGTTGTTATGCAATGACTGGCAGCCATTATAAATGCATAATCTTTAAAATAAATGAATAAATAAGGGCAAAGCTATTTACAAACATAAGATTCTATTATGTTATATTATGACTGATTATACACAGTTGAATATAGCTAATATTCTGAGTAACTGTTACGGGTGTCCCTGCGACCCCCGTGTCGGGTCGCAGGCACACCCGCACCGCCGCAGCGTCCTCAGCTGTGGCCAGCGCCGCAGCCCGGTACTCGGGCTGCGGGCGCTCCGGCGGCTCTGAGTCCCACTTACCTCATCACGCTCCTGTTTCCGTACGTCCTGATTGGTCTCACCGGGTGCTGACCCTATTTAAGCTCTGCCCCTTCCTTAGCACCTTGCCGAATCGATAGTGCCCTGTGCCTTGAGAGGAAGCGTTCCATATTGTGTCTTGCATTATCCTGTGTACCATACCTTCTGCCTCCGTCCCTCGACCACGATCCATTGCCGCCTGTCCTGACCTTCTGCCTGCCCCTGACTACGAACCATTGCCGCCTGTCCTGACCTTCTGCCTGTCCCCGACTACGAGCCTGCCTTACATTTCTGTACCACGCCACACCTCGGCAGCCACCGCAAGCAAGTCACGTCAGGGGTAGCGACCTGGTAGCAATCTGCCGCAGCAAGTCCATCCCGCTTTGCGGCGGGCTCTGGTGAAAACAGGACCTACTTAGACTCCGCTCCCTGGCGTGTCTTACACCATCGCTTGTGGTGGTCCAGAGGATCCACTACTACTGACCATTACAGTAACTACCGTGTGCAGTATGGACAGCAGCTTGACGGGCTGGAAGTGATTCAATAAGGTCCTGATAGCTTGTCTCAGGTATTCGTAGCCGACTTCATCCTACAGCTGCTGGATGGTGCATGGGGGTACGAACACAATGATTAAGGTGGTCCAAAAGATGCTTTATTAGGTTTGACTTTGGGAAATTAGAGGTCCTGGGTAGTACTTGGAAATCTTGCTCATGCTTTCCCAACCAATTTTAAGCATTTCTAGCCATGTGACATGTCGCATTGTCTTGCTGAATGATCCCATCCGACTCAGGGAAGACAATCAGCATGTATGCGTGTACGTGATCTGAAAAGATGAATTTACACTTAAATTGGTTACAGAATGGCACAAACACATTTTCCAAGCCATAACACTGCCAAACCAACTTGTGTTCTTCCAGCAATGGTTGCAAGAGAAACCCCATTGGAGAAGAAATCCCACTGCCAATTAGCAGAGGTCCAATTCCGATACTGCCATGAAAATTGAAGCCTTTTCTGTCAATGCAATTTTGTTAGCAGAGGTGCGGTAACCATCCTGCAGCTACAATGCTCAGGAGCCCATAGTAAGATGTGGTGAACTGTTTTAGACACATATCTGATCCTGACGGTGAGCTGCACCATTGAAGCATGTCAGTCCACTCTTGTGCACCTTCAGAGCCAACGTCCACCTCTCACATCAATGGCATGTGGTGCTTCGCTTATTCACAATGGTGTCAATTGTCAACTCACACTTTCACCACAGCAGCACGTGAACAGTTCACAAACAGCACAGTTTCACAAATACTACCCTGTTATACGGCTTCTTTTACCCGTGACCACAACAATGGATATGTGTCAGGACTGCGCTAGTGGCCCTTTAAGGATTTTGTTGCAGCCTCAGTCAGGGTGCGGATTGGTGCTTAATGGGTTGAGCACTTGAGCCAATCCCTGGCTGGGGCGGGGGTTTTAAACCGCTTCCTGTTTGCCAGTCTCTGCTGGTGATTGCTTTTGGCGTCCTAGCTGTCTGTTTTGCTCTGCTGTGTCGTTTAGCTGGTTCTCCGATTTTGGCTTGTCTTTCTGGTTACTCTTCTGCTCTGTCCTTTGGCATTCTCCTGATTTGACCTCGGCCCGTACGACTAACCTTTTTTTAATTTTGGGGGCGCCCGTTCCTTTTTTTGGTCTTTCTGTCTTTTTTTGGCACATTTTTTAAACAGAAACAACTGGGGAAGAGGTTTGGTGTGGAGTGGGCCCCTTTTTGGGTATTCCCGTTTCAGCGGGGTAACCCAAAGGGTGAAATTTGGGGCGTCCCTTAGAATATTTTATAACACCTATCGAAATCCCAAAGCCAGCTCTTTAAACACGGGGTTTCCTTTCCCATGACCCTACGATGCCCGAAAGTGATCTTTAAGGGAATTGCCCGACTGTATAAAACGGGGAAAGCCAAAACACCAGACTTTTCTTTTAAGCTTTTCACAAAGTAAAAAAATTTAAAAAATTTGCACCTGCAGGAGAATTAAAGGGAATATATCATGAAGCTAATACTAATTTTACCTATGAGATCTGCTACATTAGTCAATCAGATCATCAGTTTTCCACAGCAGGAGATGTACTCTGATCTTGGGTTAGGTACCATTTATTCTGTAATATGATTATGGCAGAGTAGACATGACTACAGTATATTATGAAAGGGTAGTCCTAAAATAGGACAGGGAAGATGGTGGCACAGTTTACTGATCATAAACTGGAAACAATTTCCTACTTACCCTCCTACAGATTAAAGATACAGGGCAGTGAATGACATATATCTTCTGAATTTATCTGGCTGCCCTATGAAATCGCTGGAGCTGACCTTTATAGCTTAAGTTTAAAGGCATTTTCAAGGAGAAATGTCTAGTGGTGTCAGAAGGCGCAAACATACCATCAGTTCAATGCATGTATTGCATGCTGTGATGAACATGTCCATTACACAATATAAATTTTATATGTGACATAAAATAGTGATTACATCATCACACTTGGCCATGCCCCATTGTTTATTAACTGCATTCCTATTTATTGCTATAGGTCATGTCGCAGGTTCTATTTTTTGTATAATTTCTAAAAATACATGGCAGCAATCCACAGTGGTCTGCTTCTATATTCTACATTCATAGATATATCTATAGACCACACAGACATATCTATATACCACTCACACACTGAGATATTGATTTCCGCTGTAATATTTTGCTTCACTGAGCAGCTTCAGTAAAACAATTTACCAAGATTAACCCTTAACTCATGGTGGCCTAGACATTTACCTCTGCTTTCCTGCTCGATATTTTATTCCCATCTTGCAAATATCTATGTAAACCAAATCTGCCGCTTGCTCATAATTAACCATCCTGCTGCCAGGAACAAAACCTGTCTTACGGTACTGTGGTTCTAATAAGGTTTTTTTTTTAGTTTTAAATGTAATATTAAAAGTTTTATAGATACACTTTCCTCCTGAAAAAAGTGAGAATTATTTACTGCACATTGATGTGGTGTGACATGCTCAATTCCATTAAGCTTTTGTGCATACTTTTGTGCTTGGTTTACAGCCTAAAAATCCATTATTTTTTAACTGACGCTTGCAGTTACCCAGGGAAGGCAATGAAAGGTTCTTAAAACCCCCAGATGCAAGTTTAATCAAAGCAAAGCTCACCAACGCCGCTCCGACACAAACTATATGCTGTATTTTCCCAAATAAAGCTTTAGCAATTCTATCAGCATGCAGCCTCAAGTTTACTTCGGCTTATTACTGTATCAACCAATTCCAAAAAACATTAAAGTGATGTTCCTCTTTGGACAATCCCTTTTTGTTAGCAGGGCTCACAGGCAATGAGTTAATCAAAGAATGTCCTCTAAAAATCAGCAGTGATCGATGGAGGGATCTGGCAGCAAGTCTTTCACTTCCCTGCAGCGCCTCATCAGGAGATATGAAGCATCAGACAGGTCTCAAATCATTCAAGGAGGATGTGCATTTAGTTAATAGAAGTACTACAGTAAATCCTCCATGGTAGGCAACAGCTTTGTGGCCACTCTCTATTCTGGCTAATGAATGAGGATCCTGAAGAGGAGAACCAGACAACACCTTTAATTTTAAGGTCTAGACGTGAAGCAAAACAGACTGATTTCTACATCTTAATAAGCGGTTTTCCTACAAAGGCATTTTATGCCTGGTTTATCATGTTTTAACTTTCAGTGTGCTCAAAAGGGGGCGTGTATGATTTGCTTGAATTGCATATTATGTGACCCAGCAGACTTGACATCACCATGCTGTTTCCTGCAGTGTGGTCATTCTAGTCAAACAAAGGTCTGTTTATGAACAGAGTTGCGAGTGGTTAGCAATTCTGCCTTCCAACATAGGGGTTCTAGGTTCAAATCCCTTCAGGAGCCACACATGGATTTTTTTCTAAATACCATATTGAGGTTTTTTTTTTTCTCTTATTATTTATTTGTACTGTTTGAGTAATTACTAACGACAAGAGTAGAATGACAGCACCTGGGGCTCAGCAGTGATTAGCTGTCTGAGAGGAGAGGGGATGTCTGAGCATGTGTGGCCGGGACTGAGGAGCTCTCATCACTGGTCGTATCATCCCCTTGAGACAAGTTGTACACTGTGCATCACTAAGGCAGTAGCTAAAACAAAAATGGTGCAGAATTTTTAATAATAATGAATGGTGAAAATGTTTATTATTTAATTTGCAAGCTTCCCCCGTCCATTTTACTTCATGGGAAAAACCCTTAAAAAGGAATGTGTCTCAAAAAATGACCTGTTGTTTAACTCATGTTTTTATGTCAAACACATTTTTAAGAACTTTTTTTTTTTTAATTTTCCACACATTTGTTAAATAGTAAAGTCCTGCAGTTTTCAGTTTGGCTACTAGGTCTAATAATAGGCACTTCCTGTATTGTAAAAAAAAACTTTTAAACTTTCCCTCCCATTAAAGAACAGGAAAATTTAAACATTAAAAAAGGGTGAAACCAAGGGGGGATAGATGACACAAGGACCCACCATCCAAAAAATTTAAGCATAGCTCACATTTTTTTCCACCCTTTTACACTGACTTTTTGCCGGGCCCACAAGCCTAGAAAACTCTCCGATAGAAGTCAATGGGTCTGCTCCTTTTCAAAGAACCCTGTACCCATGTTGCTGCTGCAAAGCATCTCTCTAAATGCTGTTAAAAGCAGCTCAGGTAAAAAGGCTGCCCCCTTTAAAACATATCCCGGGACAAAAACAAAAAAAAAAAAAACTGCTTTTCCCTTAAACCCCCTTTAACCCCCATGTAATGTTTTAACAAAAAACGGGAACCGGCTCCAGCGACTTATCCATTTTTAGTATGAAGAAAAAAAAAACACTTTAATGCGGGTGCAGACCGGGCTGATTAAAAAACCCAAAATCCATTTTTTTTATTTTTTTTTTCATTTTTTAACCCCCTTACCCCCCACCAGTTTTGGCCCTCTGACAGACCCCCCAATTTTTGAAATCTTCATTTGCCCTTTTTTTATGTGAGAATAACTTTTTAAACCCCTTTTAACCTATCCATGTGATTCAGAGATTTTTTTCCTCGGACACATTGTTTTTATAAGATAGTAAGAAATTTTGGTCCAAAAAATGTTTGGGTTTTATTTTTTGAAAAATATAAAAATTTATGGTGAAAAATTTGAAAAATTTACCAATTCCCAAACTTAAAAAAAATTTCGGGCATGTAAACAAAATAGTTTTTCCCAAACCCAAAATATTTTTATAACTAGCATCAACCAAAAGGGGTCTCCCTGTATTTTGGCAAAAATTTTTTTTAAATGTTTTTTTTTTTTTTTTACGAAAATTAAGGGGCTTAAAATTTAGTGAAAATTTTAAAATTTTTTCAAAAAAAATTTTTGCAAAAAAACCCCAAAAATTTTTGGGGGCCCCAGTCCAGTTCTAACGTGACTTTTGATTGACCTTATGTTAGAACCCCCTTAAATGACCCCATCTAAGAAACAAACCCCCTTTAAAAAGATTCAAAACCAAATTTTAGGAAGTTTTTAAACCCCATTAGGTTTTTTCACAAAATTAAAGAAAAAGTGGAAGGAAATTTAAATTTTTCCCATTTTTTTTTTGAAATTTTTCCCAATTTTTTATGAAATTATTGACAAGAATACGGTAAAGGGAAAAATCAGGGAAAATGAAAAATTAAAATTGATTCCCCAAAATCTGCCTTTTCAGAGATACCCCCATAATTGGGGCCCCCTACCCCCTTTATTTGGCTCAACCACAACCCCAAAATTGGGGAGGGGGCACCTACTGGACTCGGGGGCCTCATTTTTAATTTAAAAATTTTATTTAGGGGCCATTTCGGGTTTGCGGACCCCCCTAAGGGTTTCCCAAAAACCCGAATAAATACCCCTAAAAAGACCCCATATTGGAAACTCCACCCCCTTACGGAATTTTTCCCAAAGGGTTTTAAAGGGGTAAAATCGACCCCAAACCCCCTTTCACAAATTTTTTAGCTTTGGGCCCTTTTAAAATAAAAAAAAATAATTTTTTTCCAATAATCAAAAATTTTTAAAGCAAAATTTTTTAATTTTTAAAAGGGAAACCCCTTGGGAAAAAAAAGCCCAAAAAATTGGGTGTTACCATTTTTTCCCAAATTTCGGCAATCCCCTACATGTGGGTGTAAACTGCTGTTTGGGCGCAGGGTAGGGGGTACAAGGGGGGGAGCGCTATTTGGTTTTGGCGCCAAAATTTATTGGGGGGGCCCCCCCCCCAAATGTCGCATCTCCAAAACCCCCCAAAGTACTAAAACGGGTGAAACCTTCCGAATTTAATCCATTTTGGTTAAAAAGCCCCCCCGGGGATCTCCCTGGGGGGGGGGGGGTGTAATTTTTTTTGCTTTTTGGGGCCCACAGGTGTTCCTATTTTTTTTTAGCATTGGGCCATGGAAATGGGGGGGGGAAACCAGTTCCCCTTTTTTTTTTTGGGGCTTCATTTTTTACAGTATTCCCCAAAAGGGGTTAAAGGGACGGGAAAAATTTACTATGGGGGTCTTTAAAATTTTAAAAATTTATATAAATTTTATATAGTTTTTAGTTTTTATTACTTTTCAAATAGAAGCGGGGTTTTATAAAAAAGTTGCTTTTTTAAAGGGTTGCCCGTATTTTTGACAGCCAAGCTTTCTTTTTTTTTTTTGCATATGGGGGCCGCTTTGGGCTTGTTTTTTTATGAGATGATTTATGTTTTTAATTGATACCCAAATTACGGGGGCAAAATAAATGCTTTATCACTTTTTTATTAAGGTTTTTTTTGAACTTTTGTAAAAAAAAAACCAATCCGGGTAGTTTTTTTTTTTATTTTTATTTTTTAC
>JAODAL010060854.1:0-20652 GCA_025379985.1 Phyllomedusa bahiana | reverse complement strand
ACCACCCTGTGGCCTAATCTGTTTTGCCGCCTCCAGAATGTCATTGTGCCACTGCCTGACCTCATACTGCTGCCGCTGTGACCTCCGCTCTCAGTCATTGTGCCACTCTGTGGCTTCCTCTTGTTTTGCCACCTCCAGAATGTCATTGTGCCACTGCCTGACCTCATGCTGCTGTGGCTGCCGCCGTCACCTCCACACTCTGTCACTAATGTTGCCACCTGAGCTCTCAGCTTGTTTTTTTCCAGCTTTCGCTGGCATGACTTTATCAGTCTACATTCCCGCTTGAGTTTTTTGGTCAGTTTTGCCCTCTTAAGTGCCCAGGGAATTTTATAGTGAAGCGATTCTAAGAGCGGCGGCAGTCATCTGCGTGTCATACTAAAACACAACATTGTATGAAGACCAAACCAAGCTCCCTCTGCATATTTAAGCATGGCACAACGTTCTACAGCACCCTGCAGGCTCTGTGCAGCCTGGAAATAGCTGCTTTTTAACGCGATTCGTGCCGAAGTAATTCGGAACTAAACGAATTTTGTCGGAAAATTCGGCGAAGTGACCGAATCGAATTTTTGAGAAATTCGCCCATCTCTAGTTATTACTACACAATCATTTTATT
This sequence comes from Phyllomedusa bahiana, assembly GCA_025379985.1. Classification (NCBI taxonomy): domain Eukaryota; kingdom Metazoa; phylum Chordata; class Amphibia; order Anura; family Hylidae; genus Phyllomedusa; species Phyllomedusa bahiana. The sequence continues at coordinate 20,039 of JAODAL010060854.1, read as the reverse complement.
CTCATGTTGTTCAGTAACATCAATAAAAGTTACATAAGAATGTATTTTTACATTTCACCTTTAAAATGTTTTGAAATTGGTTAGTAGGTCAAATAGACATACAACTCGTATTCAATATTTCTACATATGCATTTTGTTATGTAGAACACCAAAGATAATTTGATGTTTTCTTGGCATAGAACATTCAAGCAGGCTCCCAGTGGTCTTTATTAGCAAAACACTTCACATTTATGCATGTAGAAAATCTCTGAAAAGAGAAGCTTATCAATTAGCACTTAAAGCTAAGAATAACAAGAGAGATGAAAGAATATTAATACTTTCAAATAATGTATAATGGGAATATGTGTGCATAAAGTAACAGACTGTAGCCACTAAAAAGGTTGGTGCTTTAGTGATCTAGTCTCCTGAATCCATCCACTGGATACTGTGTATAGGGAAGAATTTAAATGTAGTATTCAAGCCTAAGTGCAATTAATTTAGAGCACAACATGTAAAGCCTACAAAAGAAGAAAGAGAAGTCAGAATCAATGTTGCATAGACAATGTAAAAGGTGATGGGTCACTGATAAGGAATACAATGTTTAAGTAAAACAAGACAAGAGGATGCCCCCTATGTCTAGAGAAAACAAAGTTTAGCAATACTCTTGCTGCCGCAAGATGTTGTGATGGCGGATTTATTGAACAAGTTCAAGAATGTATAATGGATTATGGGTTCTAAAATCTATAGATGAGACATTAATCAATAGATTTATTCTGATTGCTATATTTGGAGGAAATTTTTCCTCCTATATAGGGAATTGGCAACCCTCCAAATTGACCCTATCATTAATAACTTTTTTGTATTTCGATCAATTTGCCTGAGAGAGGGCTAATTTTTTGAATGCTGAAGTGTTGTTTGCATTGGTACCATTTTAGCTTACATATAACTTTTTGATCATTTTTTATTCCAATTTTTGGGGACATGGAAGACCAAAAAACTTAATTTTGGCATTAGGAATTTTTTCTTCTTCATTGTTCACTACACAGGAAAAATGATGTTATAGTTTAGAAACATTGGTTTATAATAGATGCTGGGATACCAATAATGTGTTATTTTTTTCTATGCAAGATGGAATGTGAAAGAACATAATTATGGTATTTTTATGGCAGTTTTGTTTTTATGGAGTTTACTGTTCATTACATGTGACGTTACTTATATTCCACGTGATTTTGGTGATGTCAAATGTGTAGGTTTTTTTATATTTTACAGCTTAAGAATAAAAACTTCCTCTATTTTTTAAAGACGTTGTCCAACCATAGACTTTCATGGCAAATTTCTAGAAAATGCCAACATAGTCTAAAAGGTGCTTTTTGGGACCCACACCTATGTCATGAACAACCTCCAATAGTTACGGAGCAGAATTGAGAGCTGGTTGTAGTTGCTCAAGACTCTCCATTCTGTTTTAGGGAAGTTCTGTGTACAGTCAAGTGCCATGCACAAGCATGAGCAGCTCTCCATTCTCTTCTATGACTTTAGGGGGCCCATTCCCGAGTTTAAAAGCATATCCGTGCACTATGTCACTGTAATCTTTGAGGGGAACACCCCTCCAAATTTGTGCTGCAGCACCATTTTTCACTACTACTAACTTTTTTGTTTTTCGATGAATGGAGTGAGGGCACATTTTTTGCAGACTGAAGTGTAGCTTTTTTTGGTACTATTTTGGAATCTGTATAACTTTTTTATCACTTTTTATTTCAAGTTGTTGGAAACATGAAATGACAAAAATAGCAAGTTTGGCTTTGGGGATTTTTTTTCTTCTATGTTCTATGTATAAAAAATGCAACCATATCAATAATGTATAACTTTTTTTATTTTTGTTATTTTTTGTTTAGAAAATAGCAAAAGTGGAGTGTCATGGATTTTTAATATGTTAATTTTTTTATTTTCAATTTTTTTTTCTATAATTTTACTTGTAGTTCCAATTGGAACACCATTCTGCATTAAATAAAGAATTCAGAAAAGTGTACAGATATGGCTCTTCAATTACATCCTGCCATAGGCAGATAGACAGAAAAAAGGCTGCTACCGAAGCCTTCATCAGTCTTCCAGTTGCCTTGGAAACTGCACAGCCCCCACCAATCTCTTTGTGGAATAGGGAGGCCATTGGGCATGAGAATGCTGCGCCGCCCTGTTCCTTATTTATTTAGATGATGTGATCGCTGTAGTGGCTAAATGGTTAAACAGCAGGGATCTGAGCCTTTTTTGATCTCTGCAGACAGGGGCAGGTGTCAGCTGTAATTTAGTGGTACACCCTTTAAGAACACTTTAAAAACAGTTACAGGGAATTTTAAATTCAAGTAATAAAACTGTTTCCTGATATTTTTGGATTGGGATAAAAATTACAGCCCTCTTTTTCTGTGCCATTATTTAAAATATTTTCCTGTTGTATTAGGGAATTTTAAATTCGAGTAAAAAAACTAATCCTGATAGTGTTGTTTTGGGTTTAGAGATGGGCAAAATTGATTTTAACAAAGTGGAATTTTTTTTTTAAAAATTTCAGGAAAACTTTGGTTATGAACGAAGTCGAATTTTGGGGGGAATTTTTGGGGTTTTTGAACGAAGTGTGCTTTTTTTTGTTTAAAAAGGGCCTCGAGACCAGGGCATTACAGGGGGCAAAGAACTTGGGGGGAAAAAGGGGAACATACCCTGCATGACAGGGGCAGAGTTTGAAGCCAATCAGAGCCCGGGCGGGATTCGGGTGACGTAAACCGCACTTATTTGCCCAGGCGCAAACGCTGGGAGTTTAAACACCCCTTCACTGTACTGTGGGGGGAAAATTTGCTGCTGGGTGATAGCTTTACTGAAGAACTGATTTTTTACGTTTTTTTTTTTGGGGGGGTGTTGTTTTGTTCAGGGGATGCTTCTTTTAAAATTTCTATTTCTGTTTTTTTTGGGGTTTTTGGGAATCTAAAAACCCAGTGTGCGTCCACTGCAGCTGCATATACATTTAAACCCTTATCTGCTCACAGCACATTGAATTTTCCAAGGGGGATCTAAGCCATTTCCCTGTTGTATTCATTTAAAGAAACAGCGTTTTTAAAATAAAATTTTAAGGGTTTCTTTTTGGGCCCTGTAAAATGGGTTTTGAGCGTTTTCGTTGGCCATCGAATGGTCGTTTGGTCGATAGTGGGGCCCATCTTTTTTTTTCGACAAGTTAGTCGGATAGTCGAGGGGTAGATTATGATTGATGACCATTAAAGTCTATGGGAGACCCACAACCCTTTCATTTTTTACACTCAAACAGGGGGGGGGAAGCTAAAATTAACTTTCCCACAACATCAAATGGATCGTGCTAAAATTTTTAGGCAAACACTTAGGTTAAAAAAAAGCCACAAAAAAAAAATCCCCAAAACCATTCCTTTTCCCTGTTTTGTCCCACAGATGACCCTTTAAAACCCTGCTTGCCCCAAAAATTTAAAAAAATTCCCAAAAGGCAGTATGATTTAACCATATTGTACTTAAAATGGCCTTGAATTTCCCTGTCCTGAAACGCGCATGGGCCCCAAAAACCTGAAGGCCCCCCCCGATTTAAAAAGTGCCGGAAAAAAAAAAGGTTTTTTCACCACCTTTTTTAGTTAAACCCTGGGACATTAATATATTGTCCTTTTACCGCATTTATGCCTTTAAAACCTGTCTGACCCCGAAAAAAGTGCGGGGGAAAAGGAAAACCCTTCAACCACCATTTTATTTTCCCAGGGGACTTTTGCCAAAACCTTTCCCTTGGGCCACACCCTGACCCCCAAACCCTGCAGGGACCCCAGTTTAAAAAAAGTGCTGGAAAAAGGGGTCTTTAACCACCATTTTAGTTTCACTGGAATATACTGTCCTTGTCGGGGGTAGGAATTTCCCCCTTTCGAATGAGTGTGGCCCAATTGAGCTTCACTTGGAAATACTGGTGGTTAATGCTCCTGTTCCCCCCAGGTCCCCTTTTATTTGGGCATTTTTTTTTTCTAAATTTTACTAAATTTTCTGGGGGAAAAACTGTCTCTGTCCCTTTGTTCTTTTGCCCAGGGCTACTTTACTCCTTTCCTCGGGAATAACCTACATTGGTCAAGTTTTCCTGTACCTCCCTTGTACAAATCAGGGGAAATTTTTTTTAAAACAGCTATTTTTTTACATGCAAGTTTTTTAGTACTTTTAAATTTTAGAAAAACATTTTTAAAATAGGATGGAATCCCAACCCTGTCTTTTTTTTTTCTTTTTTTTTATTGTTTTTAAATGGGGGTTTTCTAAAAACAGGGATTTATAGCTTTTGTTAAAAAATCTTGCAAAAAAAAGTCTTTTTTAATATGAGTCCATTAAAAAGTGTCCCACCTATTCCTGTTTCTGACAAACACCATCACCCTGGAGCCCCCTCTTTTCAATTGTGAAAACAAAAAATTGTTAGGGAAAAAACTTTTTTTTTTAATAGGACTGTTGTTTTAAAACTGCATTTCAAAGAAAATGCCCCCCAAAAAATTTAAAGCATGAACCCCTTTAAACCACTTTGGACTTTATGAAGAACAAATGTCTGTTAGAAACAACATTTTTTTTTTTTATAGGACCTTTTAGTATAGCTGCATTTCAAAGCAAAATGCCCCCAAAAAATTTTAAAGCAGACCAAATTTACCCCCTTTGGGAAATTTTGAAGAACAAATTTTCTGTTTAGAAAAAACATTTTTTTTTTTAATTGGACCTTTTGTATTGTGCAAATTTTAAAGCAGCTGACCCAAAAAAAATTTTTAAAAATTATTCTCAGCCAATGGGAAAAAATTTTGAGGGGGGAAAAGCCCCTTTTTTTTGCCACTTTTCTGTTTCCCAAAGGGCCATGATTTTTGCTGGTTTATCTCACGCAAAAATGACCCCCCAAAAAAATTTTAATTTTGAAATTCTCAGCCATATTTAAAAAATTTTGAGGGAGAAATGCCAACTTAAAAGCCCCCCAAATTTTTGTTCCAAAAAGGGCCCTGATTATTGCTGTTTCTAAAAGCTTCATGACCCCAAAAAATTATAAATATGGAAATTCTCAGCCCCTATTAAAAATTGTGACGGAGAAATGCCCCTTAAAAGCCCCAAATTTTTGGGTTTAAAAAGGGCCATAATTTTTGCTGTATCTCACAGCAAAATGACCTCAAAAAAAAATGACAAAGCAAAAAAAAAACTAAAAATAAAATGAGTAAATGGAAAACGTGTTGTCAAGGGAAACCCGGGGTCTTTTTTCAGTCTCCTCCAGCAAAAAACCCGCAAAATTGAACTGTTTTTGGGAAAAAAGAAAAAATTGCAGTATTACATTTTAAATGCAAGGTGGGCCCCCAATGACCCAAAACTGTAGTGTTTCCAAAATGAAAAAAAAAAACCCTATCTGTAATGTTTCGGGTAATAAAAGGTATTTTTTTTTGGGACCTATCAATTCAACTGTGGGTAACTACACAATTGCTGAAATTTTAAAATTTAACCCGCAAGGTGGCTTTTAAACAACAAATCTGGATGGGGAAAAGTCAAAAAGGCACGTATCTGTAATGTAATCGGATAATTTTAAAAAGGATTTTTTGGGACCTATCAACCCGTGCTTTACTACAAAAAATTTCTGGTTCTAATTTTTAAATGCAAGGTGGAAAATTTAACAAAAAGGGGGAAGGGGAAAATTAAAATTTAACACCTGTTTTTAAATGTATACTGATAATTTTAAAAGGGAGTTTTGCACCCAACCCAAAAAGGCCCGCAGTTATAGAAAAAATGTTTTATCCTAATATAAGTTCAGGCTGCCCCAAAATCCCGGAATTTTTTCAATAGAAAACTGTTAATAATAAAGGTTTTTGCGGGCAATGGGCTTTTCAAATTAAAATCTTTTGGGGAATTTATCCAGGGATTCTTTATAGAGCTTGTCTGTGTTCGCCCCCAGGGGCCCCCCCTATGTCCCCCCCCTGACTTTTTCGTGGTAGTTGCTACTTTAAAATTTTTCTACCCAACACCCTAAAATTTTTCCAAATCTAATCTTTAACTAAGTTGCAAAGATCCAGTAAAGTAAAAGTTTCTCTGTGAAGAAATAGATTAATTTCGATGAGCTGTTTGGACACAAGAGAGCGCACGTCCTCCCGCTCTGAGCGCTGAGAGGGCATGTCCTGGGAAAAGGAAGGGTGTTTCTATGTAAAACGGGTCATTTTGATTTTTCCAAACCAATCGCAACATACACCCCAGTCTGACGTTTTTCACCCCAAAATTTCCCCCCTGCTCTATTCGTAAAATTTATTTGCGGCCCCCAAATTTACGGAAGGGGTAAAAAGGGCGGTTTTTTAATAGATGATGCCCCAGTTTTTAAAACCCAAAATTTTCGCATGGAATTTTTAAAAAATTTCGGGTCAACATAAAAATGTTTCCGATTTTAAAATTTCCAAAAAAAAACCCCCCCCTTTTCACCGCCAAAAAATATTACATTTTTTCCCGGAGCCCAATTTTACAAGCAAAGGTTAATTAAAAATTTTATTCTTGTTGTGTAGCTTAAAAAAAAAAAGGCTTTTAAAAACCTAAACCCCCAAACTAGTAGTTTGTGGGGCTCAATTCTTTGGCGAAATTTTTATTTTCCGGGGGTTAAATTTTAAGCGTTGTTTTTCTGTGTGGAAACCTCCAAAAAACCCGCCCTTTTTTCACCCCCAAAATATATACATTTTTTGCACCCTTTAATTCAAAAGAAAAGGGTTTTAATTAAAATTTTTTATCTCTTGTTGTGTAGCTTTAAAAAAAACCCAAGGCATTTTTCACGTTTCAAAGCTAGTATTTTGTGGTGGCTAAATTTTTTTGCCGCAATTTCAGCCGGGGGTTTAAATTTAAGCGTTGTTTTTCAGCTAAAGGGGACCCCAAAGGGAAAACCGTCTTTTCAACCCCAAAAAATACTTTTTTCCCTGTGGGCCTAATTCACAAGCAAAGGTTAAATAAAAATTTTTATCTCTTGTTGTGTAGCGTAAAAAACACGGCTTTGAAAACCGTACAAAGTTGAAGTTTGGGGGTGGCTAAATTTCTTTGGCGCAGTTTAAAATCCGGGGGTTTAAATTAAAGCGTTGTTTTTCGCCGTGGGGGACCCCAAAAAAACCCGTCTTTTTCACCAAACCAAAATAAAAAATTTTTTTCTGTAGCCAAATTTCCAAAAAATTGGTTAATTACAATTTTATTTTTTCCCTTGTTGTGTGCTTTAAAAAACAGGGAAATTTTTTAAAACGTACAAAGCTAGTAGTTTGTGGTGGCTCAATTCTTTGGCGCAATTTACATCCAGGGGTTAATTAACTTTGTTTTTCAGCTGTGGTGACTCCAAGAAACTGTCATTTTCACCGCCAAAATAAAACATTTTTCCTGTAGCCTAATTCACAAGCAAGGGTTAAATTACAATTTTATCTCTTGTTGTGTAGCGTAAAAAACACGCCATTGTAACACGCTACAAAGCTAGTAGTTTGTGGTGGCTCAATTCTTTGGCGCAATTTACATCCAAGGGTTAACTAAAGTATTTTTCTGCAGTTGCACTCAGTAAAGAAACTTTCTTTTTCACCGCCACAGAAAAATTCTGTAGCATAATTCATATCCGAAGGTTTAATTAAGCCTTTACATTCAGTAAAATACACAGAGTTTTTAAACGGCACATACAAGTCAATTTTTCCTGGCCATTTGTGGAGCGCAATTTATATCCAAGGGTTACCCAAGCTTGTTACTAAGTTCATTTGGAGTCAAATATAGGGTGTATATTTATCATATACAGATATCTTCATCAAACAGTTTCTGTACGTTTTAGAACAAACAGTATGTCAGACAGAGAGGTGGCAGGCTCTGCACCTGCGAGTGGCAGTGGCACAAACATTCCTGGAACAGGACCAGGTCGCAGCACAGCAAGGGGACGTCGCAGCAGGGATCAACGGTGAGGCCAGAACTGCCGCTGTCATCTAGCGGCCGTCTGTTGTTCAGCAACCCAAGGGTTCTTGATTGGTTGACTAGGTCATCCACTTCCTCCCAAATGACATCTGACACCCCAGCCAAGAGTCGGTGGGAACGTCAGACACAACCCTTAGTTGGCATGGCCCGGGAGCGGGTCAGCGGCCCTCATCTGACCTCAACCCGCCTCTGTCCCATCCGGTTCCCTCAGCCAGAGATCTACTTTGTGGTCTGGGCACAGCGGCACTATATAGCGAGGATGAACAATTTGAGGAGGGCAGTCAGCAGCTACTTTGCAGCGAAGAAATGGGGCCAATATCCCCTGCTTAGTGGAGGAGGCGTCAAAGTATAGATGTTGAGAGTGGCATGGGAGGTCATGTTGTGAGGGGTCAGCCTCGGCATACCAATACCGGTGATGAGGACAGCAGTGACGATGATACACAAATAGATGATGATGATGTAGCCGACCGCACTTGGGAGCCGGGTGAAGCAAGGGCTTCATCATCGTCAGGAGAAGAGGGCGTCAGCTTGTGCGTCAGGCAGCGGCGCAGCCAGCAGGTGGTTGTGTGGCCGTGAGTCAGCAGGATAACAGCAGTGCGAGGTCGGGAGCCAAGCGGCCACGGGGTAGAAAACCCGCTACGCAGGTACAGGGGCTCAGCGAGGCAGTGGCGGTAGTAGTCACGGAGTGCAGAGCGTTGGCGGTAAAATCTGCTTCTTGGCGGTGTAGCAGTTCATTGCTAAGACACCGGAGGAGCCGAATATGGGTATATGTAGAATCTGTGGGCAGAAAGTGAAGCGTGGCCAGGGAGCTAACATTGGCACCACGGCCCTGCGTCAACACATGCAGCATACCCCGGTGGCCTGGGAAAAACGTGGCTCAGATGTGGTGGCCATCCTGCCCCCGCAGGGCGAGCGCCCAGTGGCACCATGCCATTGCAGCCTTCAAGGCCCCCCAAACCTCTGCAGAAGGGAGCTGTTTCTTTTTGACTCTTTCCCCCGGTCCAGATGCTCCTGCCCCTCGTCTCAGGCGCCAGCGTCTTAAGCGAGGCATTGCAAAGAACAACAGTATGCTCCAACCCCTTTAAAGGTGCACAGCTGCCCATGTCCGTCCAAGTTGTTGGTATGCAGCCCCCTCCCTTTCCAAAGGGTGGACTCTGACCATTCAGGAACTAATGGCTTGTGCCGACCAAATGGAGATTCCAAGCCGTATTTCTTTTCAAAAAGGCAGACCAGCACTTCATAATATGTAAAACAAAAGGGGGGGCCATCCTTGACTTATCGGTTTTTTTCCAAAGGTTTAAGATAAGGGCGGACGCTGGAGCGTAATTGGGTGGGGGCCCATACATCCCCCTTTACGGCCCCGGGGGAAAATGTGTTTCCCTCCCAGGCACACCAACAACTTGGACAGGAGACCCCGTTTTCCCCTCCATTTTGTCAAAGGGCTCTGCGCCAATTCCGCCTCCTCCTCTCCACCACCACCCCATCTCAGCCTCCAAAGTACTGCTCCATCATACCATTTTTGTAGGCCACAGAGGTGTCACGCAGTTTACCCCTCTTCCCCGGGCGAACGAAGTCCCAGGGGGAACTGCCCCGCGTCATCACAAGAAACGTTTTGTGTGGCTTTCCCCGCGCCAACTGAAATTCGGAACCATGGTGACGGAAAATGGGAGTAAATGGCGCGCTGCCCCGAGGGGGTTGGCCAGGGCCCCCTGCATGGCGACGTGTTAAATTGGGTTTAAAAAGGGTTTCCTAAAGCTTCCACAGATCTTCGAAATTCAAAAAAGGGCCCAAAAAAAGGGGATACATTTTATCCATTCGTACAAACCCAGGAATTTTTCGAGTTGCGGGGCAAAAACGGCCTCCCCCAACACACTTATTGCGATTTTTCCCACCCTTTGGGAAATTCCGCCTGCACATTTTAAAAACCGACTGTATGACAGAGAAAGCCATTAACAATTTTTTGTTTTTGGCAAAGGAGTCCCCCCCCCTGTGTAACTTGAGTCACCCAGTGGCAGCCATGCGGACATGCCTTTTTGTTGAGGCCTTCGGGACCACTTTTATTTGTCGTCCCCGGGATCGGGAGAAAAAAGCTTTCCACTGTTTCTTCCAAAACAGATGCTGAAAAATCTGTTTTGGCAGGGGATGGGATGTGGCGACAAATCTTGCGGCCATTTGAGTCCGTGGGGACGAAAGGAGGGGAGGAGGGGGGGAGGGGGGGACTTGGAGCAGAAGCTTGTTTTGGGAAAGAGGGATTTTTAAAAGGGACAAAAAAGGGGGCAGGGTAGCTGGAGGGGGTAGATTGGGAGATGAGGAAGGGAGGCAGATACCCGAAAGCACCGTGGCTTTTTCAGGGAGATGGGGGAGGGAGCCCCTCGGGGGTCACTTGTGCAGATGGCCCGCAGCTGTGATTTGCCTGGCTGTGACAGCCCAAAAAGTCACATCCCGGAGGGGTGACTTCGGCCTCCACCCTATTGGCCCTCGCTACCGTCCAAAATGGGGCCTTTTTCCCACTATTTGGGGGGACAAATTAAATTCTATAGGGGAAAACCCCCCCCAGTCATTGGCCCCTGCCAAATTTCGGGCTCGCCCTCTCTGACAGGTCTGACCGGGGGGGTTTCCCCAGCACTCGCGTACTACTGCCCCCCCCCCCCCCGGGGTGCTGGGGGGGGGTGGGGGGTTTGGGGCAGTACCGCTCCTTTAGCAGCAACCTAAATCAGAGTCACTGATGAGCAGCTTCCTTCACCCCTATTTACGAGGGAGTCGCCGCAGCAGCAGGACCTGGACATTCCTGAACCAACGGGGGTGGCCCACTTTGGGCAGCACCTTTCACCCCTTAGAAATCCGTGGACTTTTGGGCACCAAACTGGATGTGTGGCCACAACTTGCCGATTTGCAGTGGAGAAGCTTCCCGCCCGGCCAGTGTGTGGATCGAGCGGGTTTTCATCGGTGGGGGCCATCGTTACCCCAAGGAGAAAAAAATTGCAGGGAAATGTGGAACGACTGACCTTTGTCAAGATGAATCGGCGTGGATCGGCCCGGATTTCCAAAACCATGCCTTAGGGGATCAGTTGGGGTTTAAACTACCTGCCCAGCCCTATTTGATGCCCCCACCGCCGATGCCACCCCCCCGGGCAGTTTCCCCCTCTGCCTCCACCATCTTTCAGGGATGTATTCCCCCCCACCTCAACACTCTGTCAGTGCCCCTCTATGAACTAGCTTTCGTGCTGTTGCTGGTTTCCGGAATCCACCTGTGTCACTGTGCCACCTTGACCCATGCTGTTGCTCCTGCCGCCGTATCAAATCTTTCATTTGCCACTCTGTGGGCCCATCCCTTTTTTTTTCCCCCTCCAGAAATTTCATTGTGCCACGTCTGATCTGCTGCTGCCGCCGTGACCCCCCCTCTCAGTTAGTGCCACTCTTTGGCCTCCTCCTGTTTTGCCCCCTCCGAAGTATTGTGCCCCTGCCCACCCATGTTTTTGTGGGCTGCGCCGTGACCCCCACTGTGTCATTGTGCCATGCTGACCTATGCTGCTGCTGCCGTGCCCCCCCCCTCTTGTCATTGTGCCCTCTGTGGCCTAACCTTTTTTGCCCCTCCGAATTTCTTGTGCCCCAAACTGACCCCATGCTGTGCTGTGGTGCGGCCGTGCCTTCACATGTGTCATTGTGCCACTGTTTTTACCGCATGCTGCTGCTGTCGTGCCTCCACTCTCGCATTGTGCCACTCTTTTTCGCCATCCAGTTTTTTCCCCTCCGGAATGAGTTGTGCACTGCTGACCCCATGCTGCTGCTACCGACCTCCACACTGGTCATTGGCCACTCTGTGGCCCGCTACGTTTTTCCACTCCGAATGTCATTGTGCCACTGCCTGACCTCATGCTGCTGCCGCCGTGACCTCCGCTCTCAGTCATTGTGCCACTCTGTGACCTTCTCCTGTTTTGGCACCTCCAGAATGTAATTGTGCCACTGTCTGACCTCATGCTGCTGTGGCTGCTGCCGTCACCTCCACACTCTGTCACTAATGTTGCCACCTGAGCTCTCAGCTTGTTTTTTTCCAGCTTTCGCTGCCATGACTTTATCAGGCTACATTCCCGCTTGAGTTTTTTGGTCAGTTTTGCCCTCTTAAGTGCCCAGGGAATTTTATAGTGAAGCGATTCTAAGAGCGGCGGCAGTCATGTGCCTGTCATACTAAAACACAACATTGTATGAAGAACAAACCAAGCTCCCTCTGCATATTTAAGCATGGCACAACGTTCTACAGCACCCTGCAGGCTCTGTGCAGCCTGGAAATAGCTGTTTTTTAACGCGATTTGTGCCGAAGTAATTCGGACCGATACGAATTTTGTTGGAAAATTAGGTGAAGTGACCGAACCAAATTTTTGAGAAATTCGCCCATCTCTAATTGGGATAGAAAAACAGACTGCTTTTTCTACACCATTATTTCAAAATCTCCGGTTGTATTAGGGAATTTTAAATTCAAGTAATCCAGCCAATCCTGATAGTGTTGTACTGGGATTGAAATACAGACTGCTATTTCTGCGCTATTATTTCAATATCTCCTGTTGTATTAGGGAATTTTAAATTCAAGTGATCCACTCAATCCTGTTCATGTTGTATTGGGAGTCAAATGGACAGTTTTTTTGCCCGCCATCATTTAAGTTTCACCTGTGCTGTTATTAGGGAATTTCAGATTCTGGAAATCCTCAATCATGTTATTGTTGTACTTGGAGTCAAATATAGAGTGTTTTTTGTCCACCATCTATACATTTAAATTTCACCTGTTCTTTCAGTAGAGAATTTCTAATCCAGGGATCTCTCAAGCCTGTTAGTGCTCCATTTGGAGTCAAATAGAGTTTGTTTTTTCCCCCATATATACATTTAAATTTCACCTGTTCATTTCTGTAGGGAATTTACTATCCAAGGGTTAATTTCTCCTCTTGTTTTGTTGGAGTGAAATACAGCGTGTGTGTATTTCTGCCACATACATGCCTGAAATCCATCAACTTCAGAACAGTGGGGGTATTTAACCCCTTACCGCCGGAGCCAGTTTTGGCCTCTCTGACAGAGCCCTATTTTTTAAATCTGTCATGTGTCACTTTATGTGAGAATAACTTTTTGACACTTTAACCTATCCATGTGATTCAGAGATTGTTTTCTCGTGACACATTGTGCTTTAAGATAGTAAGAAATTTTGGTCCAAAAATGCTTGTTTATTTGTGAAAAATTATCATGAAAAATGTGAAAAATTTACCAATTTCAAACTTAAAAAATTTCTGCATGTAAGACATATAGTTATTCCACTCAAAATAGTTTATAACTATCATCTACCATATGTCTGCTGTAGTTTGGCATCATTTTTTTAAATGTCTTTTTTTTTTTTTTTACGACATTAAGGGGCTTATAAATTTAGCAGTAATTTTCATATTTTCAAGAAAATTTGCAATATACATTTTTTAGGGACCAGTCCAGTTCTAACGTGACTTGATTGACCTGTATGTTAGATAACCCCATAAATGACCTCATCTAAGAAACTACACCCCTTAAAGTATTCAAAACCGCATTTAGGAAGTTTATTAACCCATTAGGTGTTTCATAGGAATTAAAGCAAAGTGGAAGTGAAATTTCAAAATTTCACTTTTTTTGCAGATTTTCAATTTTTATACATTATTATCCCATATGGGGCCCTAGTGCATTATTTGGCTCAACCACAAACCCCAGAATAGGAGGAGCACCTACTGGACTCTGGGGCCTCATTGTCTTTACAATTTTATTTAGGGGGCATTTCAGGGTTGCGGACACCCTAAGGTTCCCAAACTTGATAATTTCCCCTAAAAAGACCCCATAGTGGAAACTACACCCCTTACGGAATATATACAGAGGTGTAGTGAGTATATCGACCCCACAGGCGTTTCACGCATTTTTTTAGCGTTCGGCTCTGAAAATAAAAATAAATAATATTTTTTCCAATAATCTGCAATTTTAGCTGAAAATGTTTAATTTTTACAAGGAATCTTGGAAAAAAAGCCCCAAAATTGTGTTACGCAATTTCTTCCAAGTTCGGCAATACCCTACATGTGGTTGTAAACTGCTGTTTGGGCGCATGTTAGGGGGTACAAGAAGAGGGAGCGCTATTTGGCTTTTGCTGCACAGATATTGGTGGGGCCATGTCGCATCTGCAAAGCCCCCAAAGTACTAGAATAGGTGAAACCTTCCAGAAGTTTCCCCATTTTGGATTCAACACTCCTCACGGATCTCATCTAAGGGTGTATTTTGCATTTTGGGCGCACAGGTGTTCTGTAGTTTTTTTTTAACATTCGGCCATGGAAATGGAGGTGGGAAACGCAGTTCCGCCATTGTTTTGGGCTTCATTTTTCCAGTATTCGCCATACGAGATAAATGACGGATAATTTACTATGTGGTCGTTACAATTACAATTATATAAATTTTATATAGTTTTTTATGTGTTATTACTTTTACACAATGAAGATGAGTTTTATAAAAGTTGCGTTTTTATGTTGTCCTATTCTGACAGCCATAGCTTTCATAATTTTTGCAATTGAGTGCTTGTGGGCTTGTTTTTACAAGATGAGTTGATGTTTTCAATGGTACCATTACGGGGGGCATGTGATGCTTTGATCACTTTTTATTAAGGTTTATGTGAAGCATTTTGTATAAAATACAGCAATCCTGGTAGTGTTTTTTATTTTTATTTTTTACAGCGGTCACTGTGCGGTATAAATGACATGCTAATTTTACTCAGCAGGTTTATATGACAGCGATACCACATTTGCATATTTTTTTAATGTTTTACTGCTGTTACACAATAAAAACACTTTTATTTGAAAAGGAAAACACGTTTTTGCATCGCCGCAGTCTGAGAGCCATAACTTTTAATATTTTTCTGTTTATGGAGCTGTATATGGTCTTTTTTTGCGGGATGAGTTGATGTTTTTATTGGTAACATTTTTGGGGGGACAAGACTTTATGATCGCTTTTAAATCCGTTTTTTGGAAGGCAGGGTGAAGAAAATACTGCAATCCTAGCAGAGTTTTTTATTTTTTTAATAGCATTCACCGTGCAGTATCCGTAACAAGTTAGTTTTACTCTGTGGGTTGAGACGATTACGGTGATACCCAATTTATGTATTTTTTTTTATTTGAAAGCACAATTTTTTACTCCATTTTATGTGCTGCGGGATGAACAAAAATCGCAATTCTGTGACTGTTTTTTGGGGGTTTTTTTTACAGCGTTCACCGTACGGGATAATTAACATGACAGATTTATAGGTTGGGTCACTACACACGCGGCGATCCCGAATATGGGTACTTTCTTACCTTTTGATCTTTTTTAGGGCGATTGGCGATTGTACAGGGGAAAAGGGCGATGTACGTGTTTGTATTTTATTTGTTGTGTTTGTGTTTTACTTTTTTACACTTTTTTTTTACTTTGTCACACTTTTTACACTTTTCCCCAGGGGGGGGGAATTGCATGAATGATCGTTCTAGCTGTATGCTGGTCTCCATGGCAACTGTCAGTCACGCTGCCCACAATGTCACCAGACAACCCGCCGTTACTGCGCCGATATCGCGGGCAGCAGGAGCTCACTCCTGCTGCCCGCGGCTGTGATGTCGCGTCCACGATTTCGCGACATCGGGGGGTTGATCCCCAGCGGCCGGAGCTCACTCCGGCTGGGGGGGATGCGGCATGATGCCAGCGGTAACATACCGCTGGTTCCATGCCGTGATCTTGCACGCTCCGCCTGTGAGCACGCAAGATCGCCTTGACGTACTCATATGTCAATTTGCAGGAACCCCTACCCGACATTGCCGTATGAGTACGGCAAATGTCGGTAAGGGGTTAATCTGTGGCCAAAACTTAATTTATTCCCTAGTTGTGGAGAATTTTGTGTCAAATGCAGTGTTTCGATTTTAGCTCTACATACATCTCAAATCCAGTCTCTTGGGATATTGTTATTTGTGGCAAACAGTAATTTTTTTCATTTATTGTGGTGATTCTGTTAATTGCTGATACATGTAGAGCCCCCCAAACAGAGTGGAGAGGGTGACATCAGTAATTTTCCATTGACATCACTAATCATTTTTCATTCCTTTGATCCTTCAGTGTCCGCTTTCAATTGGTCATTAATTCATCATTGCTAAAGCCAAAAAGAAATAGGAGTTGAACCCAAAAATAAGTAAATGGAATATTTGCATATGTTGTATGTTTTGTATCCACTCCACAGATTAAAAGAAGGGGAATACCAAACATAGTGGCAATGTCATAGAGTGGTGGAGGGTGGACACAGCATTAGAAAACCACAGAGTGGTCGACTGAGAGTGTCATACTAAAACACAGCATTGTATGAAGACCAAACCAAATTCACTCTGCATATTTGAGCATGGCACAATGTTCAACAGCACCCTACAGACTCTCTGCAGCCAGGAAATAGCTGTTTTTTAACGCAATTTGTTGCAAATATATTTGTCGGAAAATACTGCGAACTCGACAAATCGAATTTTTGTTGCAACAGATACCAAACCACACAGTGAAAAAGAAATACACACATCACTACATTTACTAAAATGATGAAGAAACCAGTCTAAAGCAATTAATGCTTTATTATGTGGAATCACAGTGTATAGTGATGTGACATCAGCAGAGATCAAGCAACATCCCATTCAATGTGTGACAGATTAGATAACAAATGTTCTGTATTCCTAATATAACCTGGGATTAGTGATGAGCGATTGTGTCAACTATCGTTATTGATTCGATAGTCGATATCGGCAATTATCATGACGATTTCCGATAGTCGATAACAGATTATTGCCAATGACCATTAAAGTCTATGGGAGAGGAACAACACCTTCATTCTTACACCCAAACAGGGCTGGAGAAGGTGGAATTAACATCCACAACAGTAAACTGGATACGTGCTACATCTTAGGCAACACAATTACAACAACAAGAGTCACAGAAAAAAAGTCACAGACTATTCACTATCCCTGTCTTGTACCTCAGCATGACCTTTAAACCTGCATGACCCACAAATTAAAAAGTGCCAGAAGGCAGTATTATTTGAATCATCATTTTACTTGAACTGGACATTGACTATCCCTGTCCTGGGCCACAGCATGAGCCCCAAACCTGCATGACCCTCAGATAAAAAAGTGCCGGAAAAAGGAGTCTTTCGACCACCATTTTAGTTGAACAGGACATTGACTATCACTGTCCTAGACCGCAGCATGACCCTTAAATCTGCATGACCCACAGATTAAAAAGTGCCGGAAAAAGGAGTCTTTCAACCACCATTTTAGTTGAACTGGACATTGACTATCACTGTCCTGGACCACAGCATGACCCTCAAACCTGCATGACCCACAGATTAAAAAGGGGCCGGAAAAAAAGGTCTTTCAACCACCATTTTAGTTAAAACTGGACATTGACTAAACTGTCCTGGACCGCAGCATGACACTCAAACCTGCATGACCCACAGATTAAAAAGTGCCGGAAGAAAGTAGTATTTGAAGCAGTATTTTAGTGAAATGGACACTGACTGTCCTTATTCTGTACCGCAGCATGACCCAAAAACCCGCACAGGTGCCCTTATGGGCCATCAGCAGAAAATTTGGCAATAAGAAATAAACTATATTAAGAACAACTCGTTTTCCAAGACTGCTGCTGCTAGAGCTACTTGCCATTCTACTGGTGACATTGATCCACTGTGACAATAGAATGTAAAGCAAACGAAACAGATGTCCCCAGTAGGTCAACGAGGTCTGTCTGAAAATCCTGCATTCTATTGTCAAGTGGGTTGAAGGAAATTACTGATCAAGGTGGGTAAGACTGTAAACGTGGATCACACAGGTTCAGCTAGCAGGGCCGGAGTGGCTATGACTGAGAGGACGAGGAGGTAAGACTGCTTGATGCAGGTTTCATTAACCACTGAAGAACAGATTGGCGATGATGTTCATTACTGAGATTCACAGGGCACCGACCCAACGATGACAGGTCTGACGGTCCTGCAACCGACATCCGCTGGCTGCGTGTTGCCCGCCAGCACTGGAAAGGAGAACCTTCTCTTGAAACGTCTACCTCCAGTCCTACACCCTATTTGCTCGCTTACCACTGCATTTCGCTCCATGTTCAGAAAGATAAAAATTTAAGAAGGTATGGAAAGTTTTTTGAAAGTCTCTTATTGAAAGACTGCAAATCACAGCTATTCTTAAATCCCTCTAATTTCCTACAGCCAAACTAGGATTAGAAACAGAAATTTTTTCTAGCGAATGCCCGTGAAATGCGGTAATGGTGGGAAAAACCGTAAGACAAAATCAACAGTGTTCTACCCTTTAGTCCCAGGGATTACAACTGCCCAGTAGGGCTAGGAATTGATAGTTTTTAACAAACTACATACAAGTGCGCTATCTGCGCCAAACTGAGATTCACCGAGCGCAATAAAACTATTTAAAAGTTACACGGATGAGAAATTGCGTTTTTGAAGCAATGAAAAACGAGAACAGTTACTAGAAAACTTCTGTATCCTAATTTAAGAACAAGGTGGCTCTTTGAACAAAACTGGGCGCACACAAAGTGCAATACAGCTATTTAAAAGTTATACAGATAAGAAAAGGTTGTTTTTGCACCAATGAAATACAACAACAGTTACTACAAAATTTATGTATCCTAATTTAAGTACAAGGTGGCTCTTTGAAGAAAACTGGGCTACACTAAAGTGAAATACAGCTATTTAAAAGTGATACGGATAAGAAAAGGTGGTTTTTTGCACTAATGAAATACACCAATAGTTACTAGAAAATTTCTGTAAACATAATGTAAGTACAAGGTGGCTCTTTGAACAAAACTGGGCTGCACCAAAGTGAATACAGCTATTTAAAAAGTTAACAGATAAGAAAAGGTGGTTTTTTGCACCAATGAAATACACCAGCAGTTACTAGAAAAATTTCTGTATCCTAATTTAAGTACAAGGTGGCTCTTTGAAAAAAAAAACTGGGCTGCACTATAGTGAAATACAGCTATTTAAAAGTTATACAGATAAGAAAAGGTGGTTTTTGCACCAATGAAATACACCAACAGTTACTAGAGAATTTCTGTATCCAAATTTAAGTACAAGGTGGTGCTTTGAAAAAAACTGGGATGCACGAAATAAAAGGTACAATTTCATCTCAGGTGCGAGGTGTGCTGGCCAAAAAGTGGTAAAAAAAAGCCATTTCAATGCAGGTTCAAAGCAGAGTCTGGGCTACACAATATACACACTCCTTTCCAAAGCCAGCCTGTCTGTCTGTCTGTCCCCCCCCCCCCCCACACACACACACACACGGCTGTACAGTGCTAGATGCTTCTTTAAAAGTCTCTGTCTAACTAAGAACTGAAAGTCTCTAATCTACCTATATTCTAATGTTCACAGCTAAAACCATAGTTGTCTATATGAATAAAGAGAAGAACTGAGTCTCTGAGCTGAGCTTTATTGAGAGACGTAGCACACATCTTGCTCTAGTGAGAGACACTGAAACACTGAAATGAACAGGAAACGCTGTTCTATTCAAAACGAGGTCATGTGATTTTTCTACACAATGACAACTATATACACATCACAGTCATGACTTGGCACACCCAGCTCACCCTGCTCTATGCTCTAAGCTGATTTGCTGGCTGCCAAAATGACAGGAAGCGGCGAAAATGGCGCGATAGTAATAGATTATCTGCAGATTGTCACCTAAAAAATCGCGTGATCGGAAATTTCTGATCAACATAAAAAACGGGCTGATTTCAACTTTTTCGATTATAATCGCTCATCCCTACCAAGGATAGCTTTAATAAAGGGCAGAAGATGACTATCGACCCATTGTGATACATTTTCATTCTTTGAACCTATCCCCGCTACAATGGGTCGTAATGGAGGGGGAAAACATATTTTTATGATCTCTGCTTTTACCTCTAAATAAAAGTATTTGAAAAGCATCAAAAAAGTTAAGATAACATTCTGTGCCACATAATCATGATGCATTATCTGTCAAGTTCAGTTGTGCTACTTTAAAAAGAGTCATATCAACATTTTTTTTTCTTACGCCCAAATTTTAATTAAATTTAGG
>JAODAL010060853.1:0-20652 GCA_025379985.1 Phyllomedusa bahiana | reverse complement strand
CCTATAAATTTCAATGGTGTCCTACTGTACATACTTCTCTATGCTTTTGATCTCATACAGAAGCAAATAAATAGTCCAATGTTTCATAGCTAGCTGTATTACAAAGTAATTATTCATGAGAAGAACCTTGTAATACAAAACTGTACAGAACATCATACAGAATGCCTAAAGCATTATAACATAAAAAGCCTACAAATCTGTTACAAGGAATACCTATGTCTCTATCATATATATATAAAAATAAAGTATTGGCTTACATCAATAGTCATAATTTGTAAAGAAATCATTTACAGGGGTCTAAACTTAAATTAATGTCTATTACATAGAAGAAATTTTTCAACCACTACAAACTGCTGAAATGTTTCACATAAATAGCCCATCTTCCTGCCATTCTCAAGATACTTCCATAGGGGGATAAATAACAGAAGATGCAGAAAGGCATGAAGTAAATAGTTATAAAGAAAATTTAAGGCCACAGCTGGGAGGATAAACTTATTTTAAAATCTCTTGTCCATTACAGTTAAATGTCGAGACAGGACCCATCATAACTGGTGACTGATGGCTGATGTGATAATGGTGCCTTGGGCACTGTAAGTCATAAACTGTAAAGGGATGCAGAGAGCTCGATGTTTATAGCATCAACGCTTACTGTGCATTGTAACAACAGTCACAGCAAAATAAAATGAATATCGATGGATATTTATAGATTAATGAAAAAACTAGATAGAAAATATCCCCATCTTCTCATGACATTATGAATGAGCAGCAATATACTATGAAGCATTCTGAATTTTTAAGCTGCAAAATGTTCTTATGCCTCCTGTTTTTCAGCAAACCTTGGAATAAACAATACTAAAATAAAACCATCTACTGCATATATTTTGCAGTGCAGAAAATTACTATACAGAGGACATTTTTGTTAGAATAGAATATCACATTATTAATTTGGCTTTCTGAAAAATAAGCATCTGGAAATGAAGGGACTTTCACAGAATGAACAATAAAAATATTTTTTTTCCTAGAAACTGCAAGCAGTCATGAATTTTAAGTTTTGGTACATTTTGTGATAATTACATGTTTAATTGGAACATTTCAACTGGCTCGTCAATGTTATTTTAGTAAGGTTTGTGTAATGACTGTGCCTGTTCAAGCCTCAATGCAGTCCTTTGTTTGTAAAGTACAGCAGGGACTGCTCTATTGACCATGATTCTGTGCCTGAATTGTGTGTTTTCTATGTACTAGTCTGAACACTGTTTGAGTCCTGTTCCTGCTGTGTGGTGATTGACAGATTCTCCACCACATCCGTCTGGTTACTTCTGCGAGCCCTAGTGCTGGGCTGCAGATAGTTAAGACTGACTGGTGATATACAGCTGCCTTCGCTACTCATCTCTCTTTCCTGCCAGTCTGTGTTCTGTGTGGTCTGGATGTAGGAGGGCCAGTTCAATCATGCCCTGGACCGGAATTCTAACATCTCATAAGATGACCACTTGTGCACTTGGACATAGCTAGCGACAGTCTCTTGTAGCTTGAGCTGGCATTTAATATTGGATTTCTGACCTCTTTGTCTGGAAGCTTCTACAAATATAAAATTGTCAGCAGAACCCATCAAATGTTATAGAATATAAAGAAATCTAGAATGTATGTCCAGTATTTTGCTAAGAGAACCAACCTGAAACAGCAAAGATCAAATTGTTACTAATGTTGATCAAATCTGTCCCTATTCAATTTGACAAAGGTTCAAACTTGTGAAAAAATTCAAGCGTCCCAAATCCAATTTTTTTAATATGACCCTAACTTTAAACCGAGCCCTCATCCTAACCATAATCATAACCCTCGCCCTAAACTGGATTTAGAGTTTTTTAGTGGGTTTAAATGGATTAACTTACCCATTCCCCAATGCTTTTGGTCCTATGGCAGTGTTGCAACAATATCACTTTTATCTGATATCAATTTTGGTTCAACATCCCAGAGGTAAGTCTAGGGTGGCATTGAGCAGAAGCAACGTCAACTGGAAGTGATGTCAATGTGACAGTGCCATAGGACCAGACATGCCTGTGAAACCTTTTAAAGCCAGTAAAAAGAAATCCTAATCCTAATGTATTCCTATGGCTACAGTTTTGGTTAATTTTTTTAATAATCATTTTGCCATAACTTAAATCTAAAAGCTCGGACTCAGATCACATTTGATTTTGATCCAAATCTCAAGCACAACACTACTTATCACATGGACAGTCTCCCACATCTCTGTGTTTTTATAGCTTTCTTTGCACCCTGGTTTTCTCACACACTCTAAAAAACACACTGATAGACTAACTGGTTTCCTAAGAAATTTGTCTCTAGTGTGTGATAAGGAAACTAGATTTAAAAGACAGGCAATGATGTAGGTATTGCTAGGTAAGTAAATACGTTTTGGAATTAAATCAGTTCCTTTCCCCAGCATGTTTTGCAATCTAATTTCTCTATGTGAGACAGTCATGTCAAGAATATATACCTTGCTAAAACATCCTATGTGAGCAAATCCTCTCCCCACATAAGTTTGCTGCACAGCTAAGAAGCCCATGCAGAGCTATATATTCTGCAAAAGAAAAAAAAACAGGAGAAAGTGGCTGGTGCCATAACATATTATTATGTAATGATATTACATTACTGCTAGATTTAAGAAGTAGTTCACACTAATAAGATTGCATATTGGTCCATAGTCTGTAGACATAAGAATTACAAAAGAAAAGCCAGCTCACCACTCGTAATGCGGACTGCACGGATCCTCCAGGCGGATGAAGTAAACGCATGCAGAAGCAAAAGTTGATCCAGCAATCCGTTCAGTAGATAAAACCAAATGCTTTATTCTAAACACATTAAAATCACTTGCACAGAGAAACAGGAGCCGATGTTACTCCACTTACGCGTTTCAGGGACTACCTTTAGTCATAGCAACTAGTGATGAGCAAACCCTTTAAAGTTCGAGTTTGAGTAGAACCTCGAATTTTGAGAAGTTCAATTCGAAGTTCGAGTCGAACCAAACTTCGAACCCCATTAAAGTCAATGGGAGATGTTCTGGTAAATTTTTATACCCATACAGGTGAGTAGAATTTGCAATTAGCATCCATAACGGTAAAATGGATACAAGGAAAACTTAGTGAAGAAAATTTGGCTCTAAGAGTCACAGAAAAAAATTCACAGGCTTAAATAATTTATTCCTTTTAATGGCTAACTCAAAAGATGAAGACAGCATAGCTATAGAGGTGCGCTCTAGCAGCTGCTACGGGGCCCCTTTGACACATAAGAAGACACCGGTATTGGAAATGGCACATGGTAACTGGCAGGAGCCCCCTATCACTTTTTGCACCAGGGTACAAGAAAATGTCATATAAGTGGTGGCAGCAAGAACATTCCAATAGGGAACATGGAGGTTCAGCTGGCAGTGCCGTAGTTATAGGGGGTGCAGCGAAGGGCAAGGCTGCCATCAGTCATCTATTAACCGTTTCAGGGCCCCATGCAGCTAAATCAAATGGGAACCCCACCCATTCCTAGTTCCTATTTTTAACACATCACTAGGCCCCTTGTTGATTAGGGCCACTGACAGGAGTACTGCCCTATTGGCACACCTGGCACCCCTTTTACAGTGTCCTGATCCCAAAACCACCAAAAATGTCTTTATGGACACAGCATAAAATTAGCATGAAGAAATGATTATTTGAAACAAGATTTTTGGGAATAGGACACTGACTATAGCTGTCTTTTACAACAGCACGACCTCAAAAGCATCAAAAATGACCTTTCGGACACTCAATAAAATGAGTAAGAAGAAATGTCTATATAAAACAAGATTTTTTTGAATAGGACAAATAGGATAAATATTAAAAAGTCAAGAATTATTCACAGTCTCTTATTAAAGAACTGTACTCCAAAGACAATAAATCAACAGTGTTCTTAAAAGTCTATTTTGCACTGGGCAAATAGGATTATAAACAGAATTTTTTTCTATGTAATATCGGTGAAATGGGGTCATATGGAAGAACCCTCACAGCAAATCAAGTGGTCTTAAATGCCTATAATTTGCAATGGGCAAATAGATTATAAACATAATTTTTTCTATGGAATATCTATACAAAACTACCTAACTTCCTAACTACTGTGTATAGTTCCCTAAGACAGCTTACCCCCCCCCCTCCTCACTAGCAGCTTTTCCTGTGCTAAATTGCTATAAGATTGTATTTCTGCCTGCTGGCAAACCAGCAGCAGTGTGTTCACTACGGAGAGTAAAGTAGAAATGGCATTCAACAGGAAATACAGTGACATACACACAAGATGGTCATGTGATTTTAGCAGCCAATGAGATCCCTACACCCTCACTGGTGACGTTTTTTGACCCCCCCCCCATCCCCTGTGCTCTGCACTGATTGGCTGGCCGCCAAAACTGAAGGAAGCAGCTGAGAAAGGTGCCGAATTCGGTTTGGCTCGGGTTTGGAAAAAACGTAAAGTTCATGCCGGCTCAATACTAATAGCAAAAACTAAGGGGTAGTCCCCAAAATGCATCTGCAGAGAACCATCAGCTCCTGTGTCTTTGTGCCATGCAATTTTAATGTGTTTGGAACAAAGCATTTGGTTTTGTCTACTGAACAGATCAACTTTCACTTCTGCATCTGTTGACATATGAAAAAGGATACAACATGATTTGTAAAAGATTACCCATTGCCAGGCTATGAAATTGGCAATGGACATACTAGAGAATGCATGTATGATGCAACATTTTAGTAAAAGTGATGCCATGGGTGGATATTATGTCTATGATAGTATGATTTGCATCCTGTACATATGTATTTTATGTAGTAGTACAATCAGCGACTTGAATGGAAAAAGCCACAACACAATTTTGGTTATTGATGACATTTGTATGATATGCATGCATTGGCAGTAATTGCAAGTAAAAGGAATTCACAACAAGGCGTCTTATTTTTCATATGTGAGTCTGTAGGGAACAACTTTTGAGTATGGGGTTTAGGTAGTGATTAAGAGAACAGTAAATTGAAATAAGAATGAGATCAGCTGGGTATCATTTTGCCACATACTGCACAGGAAAGGTCATTTTATCTGTCCCTGTGCTCTTCTTCTTCATATTGCTACAGCTAACAGTTTGAGAACAAACTATAGGTAGAAAAAAAAATACAAATGTGAAGACAGCAGAAGAAACGGTTTATCAATATTAAAATTATGTAGTTATAATAAAGATAAATACAATGTAAAATGTTTCAGAAGAAACAACCAATTTTCAAGTAGGAACACAATCTTTAAAGCACCACAGAATAGGGTTACTATGTGACTGAATTAAATGTACTAGCTACAGTACTGATCTAAGTAAACAGTAGGACAGTTGGAAAATACCTTGAAGTAATCTCAAAGGCTTTGAGCCCCATTTTGAGCACTATATTGAGGACAGGGAGAGGTGTGTAAACATATCTTAGGTATCCTAGTTTTAATGCTCACGGCACTTCTATGACTTCTAAGTACCCAGGAGGTGGTATCTTTATGTTCAATGCTCAGATATCTCTGCATTGAACTCTTGCCTATCCACTCTGCTTTTCTCTGAATGATTTCTCTAGTGTCCAGTTATAAAACCGAGGAACCGAGGAATTGCTCAGGACATAAGGCTCAAAACTGCTGACACACTCTCTGAGCTTTTATTCACAGCATTTTTGCTCCTCTCCATTTCATCATCAAACCTGCTGCCACACTAATCAAAGTCACTGGTTACTTCTGTGCCTCTCTACTCTGCCAGTCCTTTCAATGGATCCCCATTAACCTATGAATTAAGATTAAATCATTAATCTTAACTTAAATATTAACCACGACCAGGAGCACCAACAGGGCAGTACTGGCAGTACTCCTTGCAGGGACCCTGATCAAAAACCACTGACAGTGCAAGATGGGAACTGATAACGGGAATGGTGAGAAAATGCTTTAGCAGTTGGGGCCCTAAAATGACTGATGACATCCTTGACCATGACATATAAAGACATCCACAACCTGTCCAGTCTATACTTCTCTGATCCAACCTCTAAATATCTTATCTCATCTCATAATCTACAACTTTTAAAAAATCTATTTCTATGCTCTCCTTTTGTTCCCCACACACCTGTCTCTGAATAGACAAGAGGAGAGAAGAGACTCTATTTGAAAATCAAAACCTTTAAAAGCAATATGAAAAACCTATCCCTTCAAAAGGAAACTTGTTAAATAATGCACCATATTACAAAACAATGTTATCTTAGCTTTTTCAATAGCTTTTGTTTTGAGATAAGAGCAGTTGATACTGAAAGCCATTATATCAAGTTAACTTTGCTACTGTACATCCGAAGATTACACATATTTGGGGTCCTTTCTGCCTCTAAACTAGTCTGATGCTTGCTTAGTTGGTGACTATTGTACTTCTTTTTTTATAACCTATCTTACATGTTTAAACCAATTTTCACATATATCATGTTATGGAACTAATAGTGCTCTAAAATATATAATATTTAGAGATGAGCGAATTTCTCAAAAATTCGATTTAGCTGATTCGCTGAATTTTTCCCAAAATTTGATTCGTTCTGAATTTATTCGCAATGAAACACGTTAAAAAACTAGCTATTTCCTGGTTGCAGAAAGCCTGTAGGGTGTTGTAGAACATTGTGGCTTGAGAAATATGCATAGGGAGCGTGGTTTGGTATTGAAACAATGCTGTGATTTAGTATGACACGCAGATAACTGCTACAGCTCTTATAATCGCTTTACGCTTCACTTATCTGAGCAATTACGTGGTAAAACTGACAAAATAACTAAAGTGGGAACGCAACCTGACAGGGTATAGTCAGCGCCAGCTAGAAAGAATATTGTTCTCTGCGCCAAAGAGTTACTTTTTTCACTTATAAGGTGAAACACCTTTGAAATACAGCATGTGTATTTGTCTCCATTACAGGCAGGTTATTATTTTGGGATATTGTTCTCTGGGCCAAACAGTAGATTTGTGACACTTATTTGTCTAAAAAAAACCTTTTAAATAAAGCTTGTGTTTTTATCACATACACACATCTACATTAAACTCAGTTTGTTTTATTGTTTATTGATCAAACAGTATTTCAGACAGAGAGGTGGCAGGCCCTTCACATGGGAGGGACAGTGGCACAAATGTTTCTGGAGCAGGCACAGGTTGCAGCAGGGGTCATTCAGCGAGGCCAGAGCTACCGGTGTCATCTAGCAGCCATGTGTTGACCACCAAGCCAACGGTTCTTGAATGGTTGACTAGGTCATCCACTTCCTCCAGATGACATCTGGCAACCCTAGCCAGGAGTCGGTGGGTTCGTCAGACACAACACTTAGTTGGCATGGCCCGGGAGCAGGTCAAGGGCCCTCACCTGTCCTCAACCCGCCTCTGTCCCGTTCGGTTCCCTCAGTCAGAGAACTACTATGTGCTGTGGGCTGTGCGCCACTATAGAGCAAAGAAAAACTATTTGAGGACAGTGAGCAGCTACTGGGCAGCAAAGAATTGGGGCAGACATCTGTTGCTTCGGGCGGGCAAGTAATGATGAGGAGAGTGGCATCGGAGCCTATGTTGCGAGCAGTCAGACTCTGTACACCGAGACCATTGAGGAGGACAGCAGTGACGGGTAAACACTAATTGATGACAATATAGCCGATCGCACTTGGGAGCTGGGTGAAGCAAGGGCTTTATCATCATCATCATCAGGAGAAGAGGGAGGCAGCTTGCGCATCAGGCAGTGGTGCAGCCAGCAAGTCAGTAGTGTGGCTGGGAGTCAGCAGGGTGGCAGCACAGGGCCACGGGGTAGACCACCTGCTTCTCAGGTCCCTTCCGGCCCAGAAAATAGCAGCGCAGGAGCTCACCGAGGCAGCGGCGCTGGCAGTCTGTCAGTGCGGAGCGTTGGTGGTAAAATCACCTACTTGGCGGTGTGGCAGTTTTTTGCCAAGACACCAGAGGAGGTGAACATGGGTATATGTAGAATCTGTGGGCAGAAAGTGAAGCATGGCCAGGGACCTAACGTTGGCACCATGGCCCTGTATCAACATATGCAGCGTCATAATCCACTGGCCTGGGAGAAATGTGTCTCAGATGTGATGATCCATCCTGTCGCAGCAACAGCACCCAGTGGCATGCATCCCATTTCAAGCAGTCAAGGCTCCACCACCTCTACGTGAGGGAGCTGTCTCTCTTTCCCATCATCTACCGGTCCAGAGGCTCCTGCTCCTCGCCACTCATCGCACCAGCAGTCGTTCACTGAGGTGATTGCCAAGAGACAGCGGCATATGTCCAGCCATCCTGCAGCATAGAAGCTGACCGTGCTCCTGTCCAAGTTGGTGGTGCTGCAGTCCATCCCTTTTCAAGTGGTGAACTCTGCACCATCCAGAGAACTGATAGCATGTGCCGAGCTGAGGAGAAGAGTCCCAAGCCATCATTTCTTATTGAAAAAGACACAATCCACACAGATGAAATAAGTACAAGAGAAGGTGTGCCCGTCCTTGAGACTCTCGGTGTCTTCACAAGTGCACAGCAGTGTGGATGCTTGGAGCTGTTACTATGGTCAGGGACAGAACAAGTCCTTTTTGGCCCACTGGGTGAATGTGCTTCCTGGCCAGCCACACCAGCAACTTGGACAGGAGACGCCACTTTCAACTCCATGTTGTCAAACTGCTGATCCTGCGTAAATGTCTGCCTCCTCCTCCACCACCTCAGCCTCCACTTTAGCAACAAGTCTTAGTGCTTCTCTAGCATACCACATGTGCAAGGTATGGCGGTGTCACGCAATTCTACACCTGGTTTGCCTGGGCGAACGAAGAAAACGGTTCCTCAAGTCCCACCTATCTGCAAGACATTCTAAAAATGGCTAGGAAACCTTGCATGCACTTTAGCCAATCCTACACTGTCAAGCACACCCTCCTCGAGCTGCAGCAGCAGAATGGCTCCTCCAACATACGCTGATGTGCGACATTTCCACCCATTGGAATTCCAGCCTCCATGTGTTGGACCGACTCTATGAACAGAGAAAGGCAATTAATGATTTCTTGATGATCCAATTGGACATGAGTACTCCCCTGTGTAATTTTTATGTCAACCATTGGCAGCTCATGCACGACACCTGCTGTTTGCTCAGGCTCTTTGAGAAGGCCACGCTACTTGTCAGTTGCCAGGAGTGGGGGGGTATAAAAACTCTTTCCCACTGCTTCATGCCCTGGAACAGATGCTGCAAAATCTGTCTGGTCAGGGGACTGGAGATGTGGTGACTACATCTCATGGCCACAGGAGTCCGGTGGGGGCTGAACTGGAGGAGGATGAGGAGAAGGACATTGGAGCATAAGCAGTGTCTGGCGAAATGACTGGTTTTTGTACCGGGGGACAGGAGAAGAGGAGCAGCCGGAGGAGATAGTAGCAGGAAATGAGGAAGATGAGGTAGATGACTCAGAACCCGTTGGGCGTTCGTGGGTGAAGGCAAGGAGCCCCCTCAGAGTCATTGCACAGAGGGCCCCCGCTGCTGATTTCCCGGGCTGTGACAGCCAAATAGTCAAACCTCCGCAGAGGGATGACTTCGGTCCCCACCCTTTGGTCAAAATGGCCCAAAACTCAAGTACTATAGAGAAATCCTATGTACTCAGTTGGCCGCTGCTTATCTGTGCCTTTTTTCCACCCTCTCACGTCGGACTGGGGGGTTCCAACCTCATATCCCACTCCCACAGGGGGGAGTGTAGGGGTGGGAGCATACCGCCCCATAGCAGCAACCTGAGTTGGAGTTGTTGAGCAGCTTCCTTCACCCGCCTAGTGGGAAGGTATCCCCAAAAAGAGACCTGGAGCGCCCCTGAACAGCAGGTGGTGGCCTACTTGGACAGCCCCTTTGCTACCCCACATTGAAGATGTCGGGAAACTACGGGGCAGCCAAATGGATTTGGGTGAAAACTTGCCGATTTTTGCATGGAGAAGCTGCCCTCCCTGGCCAGTAGTGTGGCATCAGAGGGGTGTTTAGTGGGCGGGGGCCATAGTTACCCCAAGGAGAACTGCTTGTCCACCCAAAATGTGAGAGATCACTTTTGTAAAGATGAATCAGGCGTGGATCACCCAGGTTTCCACACACCAATGCCTAATACATCAATTAGATCAGACATGCAGTCTACCCAAACTTTGAAAAATGAGTTGCTTTTTTTGTGGTCCTGCTCGCTATATTTGAGGTTGCCCCCAAACCCTGTTTCCCCACATATCTGTTTCCCAGTGCCCTTTACCCCCCACTATCTTTCCCAGAGACTGTATTCCCCACTCCTCCCATTTTACTGGGCCTTATTTTTGCCTTCTGATGGTTCCCCTAACCCATCAGTTCCCCGATGCTGCTGCTTTCACCTCCAGGCTAGTTACATGTCACTCTCTGTGGTTTGATGCTGCTGCTGCCCACCCCCCTCATTTTTTCCAACTAGCTGCCGCCACCTAAAAATTTGTGCCATTGTGCACTGCCCGGGCCTGATGTGCGGGGGTTTGTTTTCCGCCAGCTCCACATTATGAAAATTTTTCCCAATTTGGGGCCCTGTCTGGAGTGCCACTTCCACAATCTGTCTTTGTGCACTCTGGGGGTCTCTGTGCTGCCCCCTCCAATATGTCATAGTCCCACTCTGTGGCCCTAATCATGCTGCTGGACCCCCACAATCTGTATTGTGCCACTCTGTGGCCTAATCATGTGCTTCCCCTCACACTATGTCATTGTCCTCTTGTTGCCTACTTATGTCCCAAACCACCTCCACACTTGTCTTTTGCCATTTGGGGGCTACTCATGTTGCCAAACCCTCCACACTCTGTCATTATGTCCTCTGGACTACTCATGCTGCTGCCAATGACCACCCCCTCACTCAATCCTCTGGGGTTTCCCCAAAGCCTGTTTCCCCCCTCCCCCACTCTATGATATAGCCACTTTTTTTTGGGTTTTTCCCCCCTTTTTTTAATCTGTCAAAAGGGAGTGAAAAGGGGGAAAACCACAAACCGATTGTTTCTTCGGAGAAGCCGGGCCCCTTTTTTTGCAACGGGATTGTCTGTGATTAGGTGCCAAAACAGAGTGAATACAAAACACAGAAGACATGAAAATATTCCATTTCTTGTCATCTCTGTTTGGTAACCCCTGTTTTTGGGCTTTGCTTACTGTGGTTTATTAAACCGACTGAAAGCGGTATAACGTAAAAGGCGGGGAAAAACGATCAGTAACATCAACGCAAAATTACTGCCGACACCCCCTCCCACCCCTTTTGGGACATAAATTTGGGGAAATTTTAAAACCTGTAGCTCTCAAAAAGGGGAAACGGGTTTTTGTCAATAATAATGAAAATTCCCTTTCCCAAAAATGGTGCAAGAACCGATAGGGGGAAAAAGGCTCTTCTAAAATTAATATTGTAATAGACGACAGGTAACAAAGGTTCAGGTTGAGGGACACCTGGGAAAATAGTGCCTTAATAAAATAAATTTCTGTTTATCCTTCAATGATTTTTTTTGTCAAGGACCCCAAAAAAAACATGAATTTTAGGAAGGCAAAATTTTTTCTGCTTAGGGGGCCCCAAAACCTATTGACTGGGCAATGTTTTTAAAATATGGCAGAACAAAAAAATAAATGGGATATTTTAAAAACATCTAGGCTCCACTGTGAGGGTACTTTTCTTTAGGGTAAAAAAAATAATTAAAACAGGAAAAACCCCAATGTGGATCAACAGGGATGTAAAAGGCCAATAAAAAAAAAAAAGAAAGCTTTTCAGCTACTAAAACAGGAGGGTAGTGAAGGGGCGCTAAGAAGCTATAGGGGAAAAAAATAAAGTGTGAAAATAAAGAAAAAAGGCAGCAAAGCTGGAGATAAAAAAAGACATATCGCTATAGAAAGTAAAACTAACCCAAAAAAATTTTTTAATATATAAATAGTAAAAAAGATTAAAACAGAAAATTTTGGGCCCTTTTTGAAAAATACTGAAGGGAGATGTAGAGGGCGATGAGAAAAAAGCAAAGTATTTAAAAACTTTTTTCTCCACTGATTTACCCAGGAGGATGAGTTTCCCGTTGAACGAGGTGAGGTAAACTCAAAATTTAAAAATTTTTGTTAAAACCCAGGGAAAAAGTGCAGTCCGTCTTAAGAAGATTAAAATAGACAAATCCCCCCGGGCCAGATGGGATACACCCACGTGTCCTAAGGGAGTTAAGGTTCAAGATAGGCCCCCATTCTTAATATTTATGGACTGTCTAAAAACGGGTATGTCCCCAAAAAAAATTTGGGGCATAGCAAATGTGGGGGGCCAAAATTCAAAAAAGGGGTAAAAGTGTCAGGAAACTAAGGGTGGTAAGTTTGACCCCTGTTGTGGTAAAATGTTTGAAGGTTTTTTAGGAAAGCTATCCTGGGTATCTCACTGAAAATAAAATGTTTTTTTTAACGCCCGTTCCAGCTGGGTTTTTTGAAGGGTCGGTCCCGTCAGACTAAACTCATCAGCTTCTATAAGGAAGTCAGTTAGAAGGTGGGGTGAGGCCTGGAGTATATATCTAGATTTTTCAAAAGCATTTTATAGGTCCCCGGGTTGGTAAATAAAAAGGAATGCTTTGGGGCTGGGGGAAAATTGTGCAAGGGGTAAGCAAAATTGTTCAATGATAGAAAAAACAAAGGTAGTAATTAACGGTACATATCGGGGTGGATTGCTGTTATAGTGGGGTACCACAAGGGTCAGTATTTGGGCCCTATCCTCTTTACATTTATTAATGATCTTACACAGGGATTACACGTAGAAATCGATCTTTGCAGACGGGTCTAAGCTCTGTAAAGTAATCAACACAATAGAGGATAAATTTTTATTTAAAAAGGGGTTGGATAAGTTGGAAGCCGGGCAAGGAAAAGGCTGTGAGGTTTAAAAACAGTTTAAATGCAGGTTAGACTGGGAGGAAAAAATCCATTTAAAATGACTACTGTTAAAGGAAAAAAGGGGAAAAGGGCAGGGGAAGGACTTTTGGGGAATCTGGTGGAAGTAAATTTTAATTTTAGCAGCCATGTCGGACAGAGTGCCAAACAAATAGGTATGGGGGTTGGATTTTAAAAGGGATAGAGGCACATGATGAGAAAAATTATTCTCCTATTATACAAGTCACTGGTTAGACCAAAAATGGAAAATTGTGTTTCAGTTTTGGGCCCCGTGCAAGGAAAGCATTTTTTAAAATTGAACAGGTACAAAGGGGACAACAAAAATAATAAAAGGATGGGTGGACTACAATACCGAGAAAAATTTGCAAAATTGGGGTTATTTAGTCTAGAGAAAAGATGGGTTCGGGGGGACATAATAAAAATTTTTTAATACACAAAGGTCATATAGAGATCTCTCCCAAGATTTATTTATACCCGGGCTGTATCTAGAAAAGGGGGCACCTCTAGTCTTGGGAACGAAAATTTTACAAAAATAGAAAGGGGGTTTTTTACTGTAAAGAGCAGTGAGACTGTGGAAAAATCTCTGCAGAGGAAATTGTCAGGTGAAATTATGACGGGTTCAAAAAAAGGGGTTTTGGATGCATTTTGGAGGTAATAATATAAATTATAGTTCTGGATTTGGAGTGGGGTCATTTATCCAGGGATTTTTCCGATTGCCGTTGGAGTCAGGAAAGGATTTTTCCCTAAAAAGAGGGCAATTGGCTTCTACCCTTGGGTTTTTTTGCTTCCCCTTTGGATCAACATTAGTACAACAGGCTGAACTGGATGGACGTCTCGTCTTTTTTCGGCCTTACAAACTATGAAACTATGAAAAAGACGAACACAAAACATGTGAAAAAACTGAAAAATTAAAAATTATTCAAAGGATAAAATTTATTGCACAAGAATATTTTAACTATATTTTTGTATGGAAGTGTGTATGATTGCTTGCATACAAAATATATGGCTCTGCACTGCAATATAAGAATGGGATGTTTTAAACTTTACATCAATTAGCAAATCACAAAAGTATGAAAAAGGCCTTATGCTGTTGATCAATCAGCTGTGTATTACATTAAGACTGTTCCCCCCATGGCGGCATAACAAATTTTAGGATGGAAATGTTGTAGAATTATGCACAGAAAAACCATAACGGAATTCAACAGCAGACAAGTGCATGAAATTTAGTTTAACCCCCCCGAAAATGAATGCTGTGGAAAGTGACCTCAGGTCTGCCTTGTACGTAAGCCTATTAGACCCTGCCAAGGCTATTTGTCACAGACATGATACCCTCAATATAGTTATGTATTACAATATATTAATTAATCAAGTAATTACATACTCTAGTTCTATAGTAGGAAAAAATGTGAAAATAAGTGCCTACTTTTGTTAACAAATGCAAATGTAAAAAGAAGTACACAAATGATATTTCCATGTCCAGATTGACCATAGCTATAAAAATATTTAACATATAATTTATGTTACCCAAAATGGTACCAATAAAAATGTCAACGTCTTCCTATTATAAGCAATATAAGGTCCATCCCCAGCAGTGATTCGCAATTTTTGCACTGAAAACCCCTATGAAAAAATCCCTTTTTATTCATGGATTTTTCCCCCCCCGATTTTCAGTCGTGTGGAAAAATGTTCTTATTGGAAAGATTTCCCTACTAAGTGAATGTCACCCATTTTGTCCCGTGTCACTTTTCAGTAAACGGATGGGTTAGCCTTATTGAAAGCTGACACACAAAACATAAAGGGCCACATGTATGAACCTGTTTAGGTTTAAAACTCACTTTTTGCCCAAGGTTACTATGGGGGAAAAAGAGTGAGTTTTTCCTAAAACAGTTTCATAATGTGGCCCCAAAATATGCATCAGAAATGTGCATGGGTTTCTGCTGTGGATATGCAGCAGATTGTCCATAAAGAAAATTCCACCATGCAAACAACCCCTGATTTTCTAAGGGTGATTTCACACAAGGCATTTTATAGAAACATGCCACTGTAATTTTTGCTGCAGTTTTTTCAGACAAAACCTTAAGTGGATTTGCCAGAAATGTTAATTATAAAGGAAGAACTTACACATTCTTTTCCTGCTGAAGCCACTAAAAAACTTCATAATCCACTCTACGATGACCATTTGTGGTACTAGGGAAACAGCACTGCCTTGCTATTGTTCTGTGAAAACACCAATGAGCTTCCCAATTAATATTTTTCTTTTCCTAAGTCTCTCTTTTCCTAGCTCCCCTCAGAAACAATAGGGAAAATTATTATTTAGCTATTTTGACTCATTATAACAGGAGAAGTAAAAACTATTTGTAACGGCCGGGTAAGTGAATCCACTGGAAAACCGCAAGCGATGATATAAGCCACACCAGGGGCTGAATCTAAGTAGGTCCCGGTTTTCACCAGAGCCCACCACAAAGCAGGTGGCTTGCTGCGGCAGGAGTCTAACAGGTCACTTCCACTGACGTGACTTGCTTGCGGAGACTGCCAAGGGTGAGTGTGGTACAGAATTGTAAGGCGGAGTCGTAGTCGGGGACAGGCAGTAGGTCAGAGCTGCGCAAAGGTTTCGAGTCAAAAAAAGTAGCAGAGGTCAGAAAACACGGTAGAGCGTACACCGAAAACGCTTTTTTTAGGGCCTGAGAAAACATAGATCAGAGGGAAGTGACATGGATCAATACACTATTTTGGGTCAGTCCCCGGCAATTATCCAATTACGGGGCGGGCCCCTTTTAAATTTAAAAATAAACGGGCTAGGGGGCCCGCATGCCATTATCTGGCAGGGGAAGAGAATGGGACAGGAGCGCGGTCAGGTAAGTGAATGGAACGGGTGCGCCCGCCACCTGCAGCACGGTCAGTGGCACCACCTGACCCCACCAAAGGACTCGAGAGGGAGCCATCCGTTACACTATTATTGATTTTTTTTTTTTGTTTAAATACCATAGCTTCCTTCTGCTAGGTCAACAGAGTAGAAAAAAATAAGCTTCTGGGTAGTGCTTGTGTTAGGACAGAAATACATGCCACCATCTGAACTGCAGAAGATAACACCACTGGTCTCTAGAAACCTGATCACATTTGATCTTTTACAAGGCAAAAGTCCAAACTCTTGCAGATTCTTTGGGCTTTCTAATGTAAAACAACAATGGGAACTCCACACATTTAAACTACTTTAAAATTAGTTAAAAACTATACCAAGAACATTTGTATTTACATTGTTTTCCTTATAAAATCTACAGATTTAGAATGTAAATTTCTTCAATATCAAAATACAGCTTAGTGAAAAGAAGTGGCGTAACTCTGTAGTGATGCTCTATATTTACTTCTTTTCCCAAATATTTGGAAAGCAAAACTGCTTCCCTGACAAATTTCCATTATAAATTAGGTCACTGGCAGCTAAGGGAATTTCTAACCACAGTAGACAAAGTATTTAGTTATGCTAAAATTCAACTTCCTCTGAAGCTTAATTGTGATGCGTTTCCTAAAGCAGTTTATGGATTACCAAGACTCTCCCTAATGCTCTAAGTACAGCCAAGACATCCCAAGTCATTAAGTCAGTTAATGTGAACTCAACATATCAATAGCTTCACAGAAACTTTACTTTTTTCACTTAAAAGACTAAACAAAAATTCTGGAATTTAAAATCCCATCACGGAAAATATTGAGAATAATAAAGATAATTGGCTTATCAAGTAAAATGGTCATAGTATCCCCATGAGTATTTTATGTACAGTTCACTGCAAGGCCGCATAATGTAACTCATAATTGAAAAACATTCAAAGTACTTTATTTATGTACATTAAGTGAAGCATAAATTTCAAGGAGAGGTTTTAGCTGCATCATTTATTGAATTTGGCAAATCTCATCAACAGTACTATAATTTATCAACACATCTTTCCATATCTCCACTTATACATATCTTCCTAGGACAGGTCATTCTAAACATTAATCATATTCTTTTGTAT
Organism: Phyllomedusa bahiana; assembly: GCA_025379985.1. Classification (NCBI taxonomy): domain Eukaryota; kingdom Metazoa; phylum Chordata; class Amphibia; order Anura; family Hylidae; genus Phyllomedusa; species Phyllomedusa bahiana. The sequence continues at coordinate 3,743 of JAODAL010060853.1, read as the reverse complement.
AGTTCATTCTCACACTAAATTACAGTAATCACAGTAAAGTGAATGTCCACTTTTTAACATCATGTACAGTAAATGGAAACTCATGTTAATATTAAATGTACCTTAATGTCGCAGTGATTATTGTTTAGGTTGTGTTCATTTTTTCCTTCCTGCTTCTCAAGAGCCTTAACTTTTTTTTTTCCTTCTACATAGACACATGAGGGCTTATCTTTTGTGGGACAATGCTACTATTGACCATACTGTGCATTGTACTGGAGAATCCCAAAATAATTCTTTGTATGGTGGAACATTAAAAAAAAAGTGTAACGGTGCCATTTCTGTGGGGGTTAGATTTTTATTGAGTTTTCCCGTTCCGTATAATGAATGCTACCTGTATTCTGAATGTAAGTACTATTTCAGTGACAACAAATATTTAGTTTTTGCTGGGCTTTAAAAGAAATTTATTTTATTTTTAAAATTTGTGCTGCAGCACCATTTTCTGCAACTAATACCTCTTTGTTTTTTTAATTTTCAAGCTATGGATCTGAGTGAGGGCTCTATTTTACTGGCTGAAGTGCTGTTTTATTGATTCTACACATGCAACTTTTTAATCACTCTTCATTAATCACATTTTTGTGGGAGCACAAATTTGTAAAATGGAAAAAGGGGTGTGTTTTTAAGGGTGAGTTCACACGAGGTCTTGCAGGCATACAGTACATCCGGCTATACGCCTGCTGCTTTAAGTTCGTGCTGACTTTAAGTTCGGGCTCTCACTCATGCGCACTTTTCCTGGTGCATAAGCGCCAGAAAAAAATTGACTTGTCATTTCTTTCTTCCGGTGCATACTGTGCATGGGGAATACGCTTTAAAATCATAGCACTCACTGAGTGCTATGATTTTACCGTATTTGCAGGGCGTACTGCAGCGCAATTATGCGCTGAAGTGTATCCCGCAAATACGCAGTGTGAACATACCCTTAATGTTAATTTTTTTATTTATAAAACTTTGTTTTCGGTTTTTTACTTCAACTTTTAATCCAGGTAGGTTAATTGACCAATAGGGCGCCATTGCAAAAATGGGCCCACTACCTAATGACAGAAAAATAAAACAGTTTCATAAGTGGTAATAAATAAAGCTATGAAAAATAGCTCCTTAAATCAGAGAACCACAGAATAAAGCTATATATCAAACATCCAACCCCTTGTTTTTCCCTATAAAAGATATTATATACTTACACCTAAGTGGGCTCCCTATACCTTTGGGCCCCATAAATGCATAGTAAAGGTATGACCATTAGTGCCATACAGACATTTTTGAGTTCCAAATGCATGGAGCTATTCTCCAAGAGAATTGTTGGTGGTGCTGTCTCTTTCCTCTATTTTTTGTCCATAAAACTTCTGACAAAGCTACATACTTTAGACAATGTTTTTTTTATAAGAGTCCCTCAGTAATGACTTAATTATAGAGGATCTCTCACAAGTCATCAATAATCTGTTTGTGAACTGGGCTCAAGTGTTATTTTCCAGAGTTACTACAGGGGAAATTGAATCGGTTTTCCAATAAGTTTTAAAACTTGCCTACCACCACCCACTAAGCTAAGATAAAACAATAACTGGTTTTTACCACTCCTATCGCTGTCATCACAGATGATGCCCTGTTCATGACTGCTTTTATGGCATGTGACTGCTGAGGCGAATGGTTGTCTCATGGTCACATGAGCAATTAATGGAATATCATAGGTAAGGGAAAGTTGGGGCACACCAGAGTTCACATGGCCTTACTACTTCAGTGTCAAAAGAGCAACTTATGAAAAAACTTTGAGATTCTTGGTCCGCGTGTTTTTGGCCAAAAATGCTCAAGCCACCCCCGGTTTAAACAACGGGATCTCAGTTGGGTGGTCCTACTCTATATTTTTCTCTCACCTGGGTCAACTTCAGACCTCTCCTTGTGTCAAACAGCCTCCAAAATGCAGATCTTAAAATAAAAAAAAGCACCAACCTCTCAAAGCATAGTGCATTGATATAACAGCCTGTGGAGGTGGGCGGTGCAGATAACCAAAATGGAGGTATCTACTTCTCCTTATTTAGTTTAAAAGCAAATATGTGCCAAATACAACCTATAGTCCTGCACAGAAAAACATTTCTGAAAAAAACAAATGCGAAAACCTTGGAGCAACTGGAATGGCTGCGGAACATATACATATGTCCACAGTCCAATACCAGTGGCACCCACTGCAAAAAGGGCAAAAAAACACATGGAAATCTCCAAAGGAGCATTTTATGCTATCTACAATATATGAAAAAACTTTGAGATTCTTGGTCCGGGGGTGGCTTGAGCATTTTTTGGCCAAAAACATGCGGACCAAGAATCTCAAAGTTTTTTTCATATATTGTAGATAGCATTAGAGAGCAACTTAGGCACCGGTTAATTTTATTTTAGCGCAGTGATAGACAACATTTGAAAAGTATTGGAAAATTGCTTTAAAGCCTTTCTCCTGAATACGTGATTCTTACACAGCATTTGTTTTCCTTTTTTTATGCCTTCAAAGAGCCATTTTTTTTTATTTTTCCATCTACACATTTTCCATCTAGGCATTCCATATGAAGGCTTGTTTTGGGGGACAACATGTACTAATTCTTTGTGGGGTGGAATGTAAAAAAAATGCAAACATAACATTTTATGTGGGGGGTTCATTCTTAAGTGGGGAGTTTCACTGTGCAATATAAATGCACAGGGAAACTCCCTGTGAAACGTCTTATGTTTAGTGCTTTTAAAAAATAAATGCTATTTTCTGCAACTAATAACTTTTTTTACCATCTATGGACCTGAGTAAGAACTTGTTTTGCTGGTTAATGAAAATTTGATTAGTACTTTTGGGGAAACCTGAGCTTTTGATAACTTTTTATTCTAATTTAAAATATCAGACTTTTACAGGTGTGGCGATATCAATTATGGTTAACTTTTCTATTTTTATTTTTTTTATTTCTAAAGTAACTAAAGGGGATATATATATAAACTTTTAATATTTTAAATTTTTTTATAGCTTATAGTTTTTTTTTTTTTACTTTTAGCCCCCTAAGGTACTTAACCACCAAGGAGTGCTATCACTTGTACACTTTTTGCAATACATTAGTATAGCAGAATAGTACAGTAATGTGCCTTTCCTATTATACCCTGCTATCCCCTTACCGCATCTGGACATAAGGGTACATCCTGATGATGGTAAGGGGCTATGTATCAACCTCCAGAATACAGATTACACATAATTTTTACCAAAGATTTAACACAGTAAAAACAAAACCTCTGCAAACATGGTGCAAGTGTGTATTTTTTCACATTTTGCCCCACTTATAATTTTTGGCGGTTTCCCAGTGTATTCCATGGTATGGTGAATGACACCATTAGAAAGTTCATATTGTCCCACAAAATAAAATCCCTCATGTCTATGTAGATGAAAAAATAGGCTTGGTCATTAAGAAATTAAGGTATGGTGTGTTTTAGAAGTAGTAGTAAAGTGGCAGTTATGAAGGCCTTTATTAGGCCCCCATCTGCAATGTGAGGGGGCCAATTAGGCACTGTAAAACTATGCTCCACCTTTTTAAAAATCCCCTTTAAATTAATGTTTTATCTGTTGCGTATGGAGCTGTATACTGCCTTTCTGAAATGATGACATAAACATAAGTCAAAGTTTGGGAAGGGGCTAGGCATTACACAATTCTTATTTAAAACATTACCTTTGATACATGGACATTCTAGATCCTCCC
>JAODAL010060852.1:0-20652 GCA_025379985.1 Phyllomedusa bahiana | reverse complement strand
AATTTTGAAATTTTTTAATGCGCCTCACCAAAAGGCAAAACATATTGAGTTTGGGAAAACACCTTTTCATAATGGGGAAATTTAAAGGGGTTGTTCCACGGGGTAATTTCCAGCGTCATTTGCCGCATAGTGCTTATAGGCGAGATACGTGCTGAAATTATGGTAATCTATAGTTCTCATAGAAAACTATGGATTACGCCTCCTCTCCCCGCTCGTACAATACTATCGTATTAAGAGATAAGTGACATACGCTCCGCGAGTAATGAATGTCATTGGGGCCGCAGTACATCATGTGAACATACCCTAATAACTACACACCCATTCTTGGTTGACCCCATGCATTTCCAAATCACCATCTAAGTCATATTCCATATTCTGTTTCTCTGCCTCTGGTGTCAGAACCACCTTTCCGTTTATTAACCCCTAATTGCAGCTAACTCTCGGCGGTTATAGCGCAGGATGGTCCCGGTGGCATCCTGCTCTATTTAACCCCTTAGACACCATGGAAAAGATGGCCTCGGCATCTAAGTTAATGAGAAACAATGCTGTGCACCATTCGTCACTGTCATTGGGGCACCCGAAGCAAAATCACAGGCTCCCGATTGGTTAACATGGCAGCTCAAAGCCTTGTGAAGGCTTCCAACAACGCCATATTTTCTGTTCTACTGCTTCCTGCCACAGGCAGGAAGTAGTAAATCCACCGTCTTTGTATACTGAAATGCATTGTACATATACCTGCCTATGGGGGACATTAAATTGTCTATACCTGCCTATGGGGGACATTAAATTGCCTATATCTGCCTATGGGGGACATATACCTGCCTATATCTGCCTATGGGGGACATTAAATTGTCTATACCTGCCTATGGGGACATTAAACTATCTATACCTGCCTATGGGGGACATTAAACTGCCTATACCTGCCTATGGAGGATATTAAACTGCCTATGGGGGACATATACCAGTCTATACCTGCCTATGAGGGGACATTAAACTGCCTATATCTGCCTATGAAGGCCATTAAACTGCCTATGGGGGGACATTAAACTGCCTTTACCTGCCTATGAGGGGACATTAAACTGTCTATACCTGCCTATGGGGGATATTAAACTGCCTATACCTGCCTATGGGGGACATATACCTGCCTATGAGGGTCATTAATCTGCATAGGGGGGGACATTAAACTGCATATACCTGCCTATGTAATTTTATTGGTATCCATTTTTATTTTTGAAATCTACCAGTAGCCGCTGCATTTTCCACCCTAGGCTTATAGTCGAATCAATAAGTTTTCCCAGTGTATTGTGGCAAAATTAGGTGCCTCGGCTTATATTCGGGTCGGCTTTTACTCAAGTATATATGGAACTGCAATTCTAGTTGTGTTTTTTATTTTTATTTAAAACCGCTCACTGTGCAGTATATGTGACAAGTTATTTTTACTCTGTGTGTTGATACTACTAAGGTGATACCCAATTTGTATAGTTTTTTTTATGCTGAAGCTCTTTAAAAAAGTGTTTTTATTGTGTAAGGTAATCATTATCTTCATCGTTATTTTCATCATAGCCATAACTTTTTTTAATATTTCCGTATACAGAGTTGTGTAAGGGCTTTTTTTGCGGGTTGAACTGATGTTTCCATTGGTACCAATTGCCATTTCTATGACTTTTTGATCACAGTTTATTTCATTTTATGTGCTGCGGGATAAACGAAAATCGCTATTCTGTGACTGTTTTTAGTTTTTTTTTTTACGGTGTTCACTGTGCGGGTTAAATATCATGACAGATTTATTGGGTAGGTTGTTACGCATGCGGTGATTAATAAATATGCGTTACCTATCTATATTTTTATCTTTCTTGGGGTGACAGGTGTTTGTAAAGTGGAAAAGGGCAGTGTACATATTTTTATTTTATTTTTTGTGTTTGTGTTTTACTTTTTTTTGTACTTTTTAACTTTTTTTCACTTTTCCCTGGCATGGCCAGGCACGGTGATGTCACAGGCAGCCCAGGAGTCTCTCAGGCTCCCGGGCTGTCAGGTAAGCCACCGATTATATTGCAGCTGCTGTGATGGAGACAGAGTAAGCCCCCTCCCTCTGTCTTAATCGTCCCCCACCAGAGTAATCTCCAGTCGGGGCTGATGCTGCGGGATATCAGCTGTAATGTACGTGTATGTGCTAACCCCAACATGACTTGGACATAAGCTTACGTTCAATGTCGTGAAGAGGTTAAGTAGAGCAACAATTCTTTTTGTTAGATTGTCAGACAGTTCTTTGCCATGAGGTGCCTTTCTAACCTTCCATTATGAAAACGGTTGCACAGACACTTATAGTTTTAAATTCATAGAAAAAATTTTTATTGAGTAATATATTAATTTACATCCGGCTTCATAAAACATATGGTTAGTATATTTTCATTTTTAATTATAATTAGATTCGTTTATTCTGACGTTTCGGTCCCTAATCGGACCTTTTTCAATTGAATCTTTCACAGGTTTTTTTACATTTCTCATTCGATTCTTTGAATCTTTTTTTATACCAAACGCACGCCGCGCGGTGTAGTGAATGGAGCCGGCATTTTTGGTGTGCACCCGTTTTTAACCGAAGAGTGCCAAAGACATACTTTCTATACTTTCTAACCTTCCAGTGACCAGTATGAGACAGTGTGAGAGCGATAACACCAAATTTAACACACCTGCTCCCCATTCACACATGAGACCTTGTAACACTAATCAGTCACAAGACACTGGGAAGGGAATATGGCAAATTGAGCACAATTTGTCCATTTTCACTTAGGGGTGTAATCACTTGTTGCCAGCGGTTTAGTCATTGATGACTGTATGTTATTTTGAGGGCACACCAAATTTACACTGTAATACAAGCTGTACACTAACTACTTTACATTGTATCAAAGTGTCATATCTTCAGTGTTGTCCTATGATAGGAAATATTACAATATTTACAAAAATGTAAGAGGTGTGCTCACTTTTGTGAGGTACTGTAAGTAGTTGTCTTTATACTCATAACAGCAATCAAAATTGTTATTTTACTGTTTTATATGTAATCTATGGACATGTAAAACCACAACATATGGACGCCACAAAATATAAAAGGGTGTTGAATGTATATTTAAAACAAATTAAAGTAATGTACTAGAGTACACACCAAGGCACTGTACACACCCAAACTCATAAGATAAAAGAATACATTTTATTGAGACATGAAAGGTGAATTATCTTAGTTTTATTGTTTTGTTTTTTTTTTTTTAATGGTCTTTAATTCATGTTTAATGTCTCTATGGGCGCTTTTCTATGTGCGGTGTGCATTAGTCTTTCCTGCTTTTGTTTAATATGTGATTTATGTCCATTCTTAAGCAATATAATTGAAAAAAATTAGAAAAAAAATCTTTGCTATATAATTACTAAACGTTGACATATGTTGAAATAAAACTGTAATATTATTGTTAATTATTTTATTAAGAGTAGAAAGCAAAACAACATATAAACAAAAAGATTGGAGCCTCCTAATAAAAACAAAATAATTTATACAAATGATTGTGTTATCAGTGACCAGTGCTACTTATGTTTGTAATACAGAACATCCTGTCATGGAACAGGAGTTTATGGTCAAGAGACTAAATGGGAATAGCACGCAGGGTAAAGCCAGCAATGAGTATTCATGTATCAGATGACTTGTAAATATACACATTGTTGTGTGATCCAACCTTTTACCTTCTTCAACAGCAGTAAACTCACTGTGTAATCTGGACTACAGGTTGTCATAAAACAGCACGAGCATAAAAAACTGAACTGCTTGGCTGACTTGCATGTTGTTATCCGAAAAGTCTTTTCTAGTTAAAAGAGACAAATGTAGATTCAAAAAGGTAGTTAATTTAAAATAGCCTTCTATATTATACTAATACCTTCAATGACCTTATATAACTAAATTTATAGCCATATCTGAGACCATCCCTCCTCTTCTCACTTAGTAATAATCTTTATTTATATAGCGCCAACATCTTCCGCAGCTCTTTACAATTTAGAGGGTATAAGTACAGATAAAACCAGAGATTTCACAGTAAAAAGCTACTTACAGATGAGACACGGGATGTGAGGGCCCTGCTCACAAGAGCTTACAATCTACTAGGATGTATGGGTGAGATGAAGGGTGAGAAGAGCTTGGTTTACACAATGGTCCAGTCATGTTTCATAAATATGAGGCGGTTTACATAAAAAGTAGATGAACCTTCCATCCAGACAGTACATCTATATACAGATAAGTGCCTGTGAGTGCCCAAGTATAGGGAGTGTCAGAAGTGTGTGTCACTGAAAGCGGGGGGTTACCAACTAGGATCTTGGTAGGCCTGCCTGAGAAAATGTGTTTTCAGGGCACACTTAAACTATGAGGGTTGTGTACCTGATCATACGGGTAGCATGTTCCAGAGAACTGGTGCATCACGTGCAAAATCTTGAAAATGGGCATGGGAGGTTCGGATGACAGAGGCATGTAATCTAAGATAATCAGCAGATCACATAGACTGGGTAGGATGGTAGACAGATGAGAGAGGAGATGTAGGGTGGTGCAGCAGTATGAAGAGCTTTATAGGTGAGAGTGATGAGTTTATGTTGTATTCTGTACTGAATGGGCAACCAGTGCAGTGCCTAACACAGGGTAGAGGCATCCGTATAGCGGCTGGAGAGAAAGATGAGCCTGGCTGCTGCATTCAGGACAGATTGGAGAGGGGAGAGTTTACAGAGAGGGAGGCCGATAAGCAGGGAGTTACAGTAGTCAAGATGAGAAAGTATAAGAGCAACAATGAGAGTTTGAGTTGTTTTCACAGTAAGAAAAGGACAGATTCTGGAGATGTTCTTGAGGTGCAGGTGACAAGAGCGGGCAAGGGATTGGATATAAAGAGTGAAGGACAGATCAGAGTCTAGTATAACCTCAAGACAGCGGGTCTGTTGCCTAGGAATTATGGTGGTGCCACACACTGTAAGAGAAATAGCAGATGGGGGTTGGTTAGTAGATGACAGGATGACAAGGAGTTCAGTTTTAGTGAGGTTTAGTTTGAGATACAGAGAGGACATGTCATAGACAGAGGAGTGACCGTCACTGGTGTTTATAGTAGAGCAGGAGTGATGTCACATGAAGAGGTGTATAATTGGGTGTCATCAGCGTAGAGATGGTACTGGAAGCCAAATCTGCTGATGGTTTGTCAAATGGAGGCTGTGTAAAGTAAAAAAAAGAGAGTGCCCAGGACCGATCCCTGATTAACCCCAATAGCAAGAGAAAGAGAACTTAGAGCCCGAAAATGAGACAGTAAAAGAGCAGTCAGAGAGGTAGGATGAGTACCAAGAAAGAATGGTGTCCTGGAGGAAAATGGCACTGAGGAGAAATTGGTGATCTACAGTGTCAAATGCTGCATAAAGATCCATGAGATGCAAAAACCAGTAGTCGCCCTGAGATTTAGCAGTGAGGGGATCATTAGAGATTTTAGCTAAAGCAGTTTCTGTGGAGTGTAAAGTGTGGAAACCTGATTGTAGAGGATCGAGCAGAGAGTTAGCAGAGAGATAGTGGATTAGAGTAGACCAAGCATTCTAGGGGTTTAGCGATGACGGGGATGTTAGAGACTGGTCGGTAATTAGCAGCACAGGATGGGTCCAGAGAGGGCTTTTTTAGTAAAGGGGTTAAGATGGCATGATTAAAAGAGGATGGAAAGATCCCAGTGGAAAGAGAGAGGTTACAGATTGCAGTTAGGTGATGACAGCCAGAGAAATGGACTGGACAAGGTTGGAGGGAATGGAGTCACTAGAGCAGGTGGTGGGGTGAGCAGAAAAGAGAAGCCTGGATACTTCTTCCGCTGTTGCCAGGTCAAGGGCTGAGAGAAGACTAGAGGATGTGTGGGAGGGGACAGGATGGGTATTACATGGGGATTGAGATGCAATGTTTTGCCGGATGCTGACGATTTTCTCTTTGAAGTGAGTGGCCAGGTCTTCCGCACAGAGGTCAGTGACTGGGGCCTGAGCTTTAGGCTTGAGGAGGGAAAGTATCAAACAGGCGTTTTGGGTTGTTGTGTAATGTTGAGATGAGCAAGGTGAAATATTCTTGTTTGGCGCAGTGAAGGACAGAGTGGTAGGTCTTGAGCATGAACTTGTAGTGGAAAAAGTCTGCAGATAGCTTTGACTTTCTCCACAGATGTTCAGCACACCTGGAACATCACTGCAGAAAGTGAGTTTGACTGGTTGGCGTTTCATAATACAGGTGGACAATGATCCTAAACATAAAGCCAAAGCAACTCAGAAGTTTATTAAATCAAAGAAGTAGAATATTCTTGAATAGCCAAGTCAGTCACCTGATCTCAACCCAAATGAGCATGTATTTGACTTAAAAACTTGAGACAGAAAGGCCCAAAAACAGACAGACACTGAAAACCGCTGCAGTAGAGATCTGGCATAGCATTAAAAAGGAGGAAACACTGCATCTGGTGATGTCCTAAACCCTTGATCCAGTTTTAATGTGGATACCTTCAAATGAAAGCTGAAGTCTGGACTTTATGTCCATGTCCACTATATAACTATAACTAAAATATATTTCAGTAAACAGGTACAAAAAAAATTGTGTCAGTGTCCAAATATGGACCTAGCTGTATATGACTGTAACATCGCCTTTCCATAAGCCTACCACAGGCAATACTATTCTCAATGCTAGTGGGTGTAATGGTCAGGATGAAGAGGAACTGCAGTAATCAGAGAATTATGACTAGGCATCTTTTGGAATTTGGGACCCCATAAAAAGGAGAGGTTATCCCATAAGGTTACTGATGAAAATGTTGCTCAACAAAGTCTATTGTCAGATACGTCAAATAATATTAGGTCACAATTAGATAAACCTACATTGTTTTACAATATACTGTATGTTCATAATAAAGATGACCTGTGACATCTCATGACATATTTGTTTAAGTAAATACTTGTGTTCTCCATAAAATACCAATTCTGTAGAATCTACTCTTATAGCTCTAGAAATATATAACTAAATAGTACACTTGATGTTACCATTTCAATTGTCAATGGGGTGTGTCCCTGTATACACTAACTCTGTCAGCACTGATTGGACAGTGTCAGACTGTTATGAACGGGGAACAAGGCAGAGAATATCAAGGGCAGAGGGGCACACAATTTGGAGGGTGGAAAATTAGATCCCATCGCCAACCTCAATTATGCACCAGGAAAGGGGAAACCACACACAGAGGGGTCTCTAGGGCACAATCCGTCTCAGACACAATACCAGGACCCACAATACCTGCACCCAGTGGGCAGCCTTCATGTTTAACAGATCAAGATTAGTCCTGCACTAAATACTGGGGCTGTTTTCCCTGGTAAATGGAATTTATATGTTACTTCCATTAAGAGGGCAGTAAAAAAAAAAGATTAAACATGCCACTGAAAAGCTTTTTCTGATCTTACAGTGTGTAAAAGTAATAAAAAAACACAAAAAAACACTGACCACCCAAATGACAATTTTTAGTTCAGTTCCCATTGATCTAAAACTATACGTATAACATCTTTATAAAAATGACGAAACAGGGAACAGTTCAAAACTTGTTATAGAGGTGTTATTTGCCATTTAAAAAAATAGAAAAACTTCATAAACAGATTGTATATACAATCGAGAAGGCAAGGATGGTAATGAACTGTCCCTGCCTTCCCCCTGCAGAAGCAGCAGCACAGTTAGGCCCACATGTATGACAACCGTCTAGGTCTAAAACTCTCTTTGTTGCCCATAGCAACCAGAGCTCCCCTTTCATTTCATATAGTGCTCTGGAAAAATGAGAGGGACTTTCTAGTTGCTATGGGCAATAAAGTGAGTTTTAGACCTAGAAAGTTTTCATACATGTGGCCCTTAGTGTGCAGTTGCCAGGTCTGTGTGGTTGGTTTAAAACGGCCACGCAGAGTCAGATAGTAATCCCTGAGCGGGCAGTACCCCCCTGAAAAGCGTCGCTGTGGTACCCCAGGTGGCTGCCCACCTCGCCCGCCTCTAGGAATGACCCTGACTACAGGCTTAAATCGAATAAATATTTGTTATTTATGTGTCTTTTAATTTCTTGCTAACACCAGTGTTGGACTGGGGTGCCTAGGGCCCACCAGAGGAGTTGATTTTAGGGGCCCACTTTGCCTCGCTGTCTCCGCCCCCTGTACGGTGCCCCTACCCGATCTCCCTTCGACTTATACAGTCCAATGTGATGACATTACCACACTAATCTGTGATCAAGATGGAGCGCTGGGGCTTCTGAGTCTTTCTCACCTAATTGCAGTAGGACACCGGTGGTGAACATAAAAAGTCTAAATATATATGTTCCTCCTGGACCCTGAATGATACATTTCATATGAATAAAAAATATATCAAAAGCTATAACACAAAGTACTGAGTATAAAACCACTAAATAACTGCAACATAAAACCAGAAACTTAAGGATAAATTACCAATAATTCCACTAAGACAAAATACCAATACATCATGACCACATATCATCACCACATAGTGACTGAATAATACCAACACACCATGACCACATATCAACACCAGTGATATACTGTTTATATGGGCCCCTCAGTTAGGCAGGCGTATATATATGTCCACTCAGGCAGGAATAAATATGGGCCCCTTAAGCAGTTATATATATGCCCCATCAGGTATATATATATATATATATATATATATATATATATATATATATATATATATATTATATTATATATATATACATATATATACATATATATATAGGGCCCTAAGGCAGGTGTGTGTGTATATATATATATATATATATATATATATATATATATATATATATCTCTGTGGGCGGGACGATTTTGAATCCGTCCGGTCTGGGAGCTGTATTTAGTGAGTCTTTTCTGGAGTCTGTATTTATTGGGTCTGGTCTGGAGTCTGTATTTATTGGGTCTGGTCTGGAGTCTGTATTTATTGGGTCTGGTCTGGAGTCTGTATTTATTGGGTCTGGTCTGGGGTCTGTATTTCGTGGGTCTGGGGTCTGTATTTAGTGGGTCTGGTCTGGGGTCTGTATTTAGTGGGTCTGCTCTGGGGGCTCTATTTAGTGGGTTTGGTCTGGGGTTTGTATTTAGTGGGTCTGGTCTGGGGTCTGTATTTTGTGGGTCTGGGGTCTGTATTTAGTGAGTCTTTTCTGGGGTCTGTATTTAGTGGGTCTGGTCTGGGGTCTGTATTTCGTGGGTCTGGTCTTGGGTCTGTATTCAGTGGGTCTGGTCTGGGGTCTGTATTAGTTTACAAGACGTGGAAGAATCTGTTTATTTAGGGTCTGTGTTTCTTTAGGGGCTCTGTATATGGTGTGTCTGGTCTGGGGTCTGTATCGATTTACGGCTTTAGTTGGGGTCTGGTGTATGGTCTCTGGGGTTCTATATTAATTTCGGTGTGTGCTGTTCATTACTACTTGTGATCCAAAGGTTTGGGGGCAAACTCTGTATAAATGCACAGGACATAAGGCCCCAAAATCTTGTATGACGCAGGCAGCTCGCCGCCTCCTGCTTCTTCCTTCGGAATCTCCCTGATGAACCTTCCGAACAGCTGTCAAGTCTGCGCAATCCATAGGAGGCACATGCTAGACTTCTCTCTATCAGTTGCTCTTCCCTTTGAATTGCTTTTCCCACAGTCATGAAAGAGAAGTCAATGGGATAACATTATGTGTAATGTCATTGGCAGTCAGGCAATGGGAGATAGAAAGCCGCCTTTATTTGCTGTGTAAAACACCATAGTTTTTAATTTATGCTTTTCAGATTGCATTCCGCCCAATGGGCGGGGCTTCACGGATTCAAATCGTCCCGCCCACAGACAGAGATAGCAGAGATCGGCTGCTCTGTTCACAGAGAGGGGGCCTGCGCTGTGCTCAATACATTGTCAATTACATTTCCAGCGCCGCTGTGAAGCACAACACGGGCTCCCTCTCCACTAGCAAGCTCTCCCTCCCTTCCAGACCAGCGCCGGCAGCTATTTGTAATGTAGACGGGGATGGCCCCTGTCCCGAGCTCGTCATGAAACATGGGGGCGCACGGGTACGGCTGTCACGTGGGTCGGTCTGGGGGCCCTCCGGAGTATTCTCCGATCCTCCGGTGGGCCAGTCCGATGCTGGCTAACACGATATGTCTTATGCTGATTTTTTCATAAAACTGTAATAAATTGGATGAATAGCTTTATGATATTTGTTATGAATCAAGCAATATTTAACAGCAAGTACCTTTGCATTTTCTAAATTCTGTGAAAGAGTGTTGTGAGAGGATTCTACCGTGGGCCCAAGCTCTGACACAGTAATATACACCTAATGTTTCAGGACCCCAAAGGTCTGCAAGAGAACAACCTATCTTGGAGTCGACTTTAGAACCAATCACTAGATATCCTGTATGTTCAAAGATTGCTGGGCTTACAAAAGTACTTAAAAGAGGTCATGCTCATGTCCTTAAAATATATTCCTCGGGATGTGAAAAGGGACTTCAGTCCAAAACTGGTTGTGAGTAACAAAGTATTGTGCTTATAGTCCGTGAGAATATAAGTACAATGAATGATTACTCACCTACAACACCTTTCCAAACATTTTAGGAAATAGAAAATGTGCTTACTGTTAATAAAGGCAGTTTTACAGCTGTGCAGTACTCCCAAAAGAAAAATCACACTATGCAAAAGCTCCCTACTAAGTATCCACATTCTTCTGGCCATGTGTACTATATTTGTATTAATCTTTTTTATGAATACTTGGCATAAGTCACTAAATCAACTGGTACTCCTATTAGATTGGCATAAAAACAAATTATTTTTAATATTTAATCTTACTACAATAATCAGTTTATACGAGGGGCTGCTGATAAGTCTTTGGCTTTACCAAGAAAGAAACGAGATAGGAAGATGAAACTTGACATTTATTCTACATACTCTCCACTAATGTCAACACACTTCTTACATCAGTATTCCAAGTTCTGTAGGCCTTGCAAAAAGAAGGATTTCGGTTGTGCCTTAAACCAGTCATCTGTAGCAGCCATGGCATCAGAAATGGTGTGAAATTTGGTACCCTGGAGACCTTTCTTCAGGTTTGGAAACAGATGATAGTCGGAGAGAGCTAGATCTGGTGAATAAGGTGGGTGATCAACCAGCTGGAAGCCTAGCTCCACCAGTTTTGCCATGTGCAGTGTGAGCGGAGGCGTTGTCTTGCACGAACAAGGTTCCTTTGGACAGCTTGCTGCGCCTTTTGGTCTTCAGAGCTGCCTTTAATTGGTGCAAAAGTTCAATGTAATACCTTGCATTGATTGTGGAACCATTTTGAAGGTAGTCCAGTAGCAGCATGCCCTCCTTATCCCAGAACACAGACGCCATCACCTTAGTGGCTGATTTTTGCACCCTGAACTTTTTTGGACAAGTTGAACCATTGTGCCTCCATTCTTTTGACTGCTCCTTGGTTTCAGGGTCATACAAATAAATCCAGGTCTCATCCATAGTGACCAGTTGATCCAGATAGTTCTTATCAGTCTGGAAACGCTGACAAATGGACCGGGAGGATTTCACTCGCATGCTCTTCTGATCTGTTGTCAAACATTTGGGGACCCATGTTGCAGATAGCTTCTTCATGTTCAAATGTTCATGGATAATGACACAAACACGTTCACGGGAAATCCCCATGATGTCTGCTATTCCTTTAGCTGAAATTCGCCGCTGCTCCAGTATGAGGTTGTGCACAGCATCGATGATCTCCGGAACAACAACCACTCTCGGCCGTCCAGGATGTTCCTCATCATTGGTGCTGAAGTGGCCCGTTTTGAATTTGGCAACCCAGTTCTTAACTGTACAATATGAAGGGCATTGACCCCCCAATATCTGCAACATATCACCATGAATATCCTTTGTGGACTTGCCTTGCAGAAACAAGAATTTTATCACTCCTCTGCTCTCATTTGCTGTGAATATCCCCTTGGACTCCGACATTTTGTTTCCCGCGTGCCTAGATCACTGTTGCCATGAGCTACAAACAAAATTTTGAAAACATATATTAGACACAAAAGGCTTTCATGTGATGTAATATTCGTTATCATAGAAATAAAGAAAGAACACAAAGCCAAAGACTTATCAGCAAAGACTTATATATCAATTCTAAGGTTTCACATAGTGGGGATATCACATGGACAACTCTCAATCACTGTTTACTGCTGTGGTTTCAAACAAGTAGCAGGAATTGCCAGACAATTGTTATGATTAAAAAAGCATTTAAAGTGTGTAAACGCTCTTGTCTTTGGTTACATGTCGATTCTATAATAAAGACTGAAATAAAGCGTTATCTCCGTTTCTACCTGATTGCTGGCTATTGAGTATAATATAGCTATTAGGCGGCCTGCAAGCCATTACTTTATGCCTCCTGCAGGGTCAATAATGCTTCTTCCCGTTGTAAGACATGGAAAGCCTGAAGATGAAAAACTTCACTTTCAACAACATTTTTACATTTTACAGTTTAAATCTATAAAACTTTGTCAATACTTTGCTTTGGTGACGTTATCTGATAGCCTGTTCTTTTATGTGTAAAGCTTAGCATCTGTTTAAGAGCAGATAAGCTTACAGTTATAGCTCAAGTGCTAAGTACGTAGAGTCCCTGCTGCCTTGTATTACAGAACCATAGTCACTTTGTGTGATGTCGTGTGTTGCCTCTATATGGCGCCATATTGTAAAAGAAGATTTCACTACAAGCAATAATTGGGAAAAGGCAATTATGCCCAACTACCAACCATTCAGAATGACCCATAGGTCCACATGGCACCTGTTGTTGTAACAGGCAACAGTATATTTTAATTTTTAACTTTTGTGCCAAGCTATTTATTTATAGCTATGTAGTTTTTACTTGTTGTTTAAATTGTATTTGTTTTGAAAAAAATTTCATGTATTCTTTTAGTTTCACATCTGAGAAAGGGGTGTATATAGTCCCAAAACACATTATACTGAGACCTTGCCCTAATAATGGAGTATGATTTCCTAAAGAAATTATGATGTAAACTTTGCATTTAGAAGTTACTATTGGAGCACAGCCCCTGTGCTTGCCCCTTAGTGGGCAAACAATATTATTATTATTTATTTTAAAGTGCCATTAATTCCATGGCACTGTACATTCAAGGGGGGGTTACATATATAAAATGTCAAAGTACAATGATAAATGACTAACAACTGGTACAGAGGGAGAGAGGACCCTGCCCACAAAGATTTACAATCTACAAGGGAGGAGGACAGAGACTGGAGGTGAGGGGCAGACATGTTTGTGGGGTGGTGTAGTGGCACTAAGGTTATTGTAGGTTGTAGGCTCCTGAAGAGAAGGGTTTTCATGTTGCTTTTGACACTGGTGAAAGTAGCAGAAAGTCTGATGTTTTTGGGTAATGAGTTCCAGAGTATGGGGGAAGCACAGGTGAAGTCTTGGAAACAGATATATGAGGATCTAACAAGAGGAGAGCAGAGAAGAAGGTCCTGTGAGGGAAGGTATGTGGAGATTAAGGCAGAGATATATGGAGGGGAGAGGTTATGGAGAGCCTTGTAGGACATAGTTAGTAACTTGAACAGAATTAACTGTGCATTGGGTAGACAATGAAGGGATTGACAGAGGGGAGAGACAGAGGAGTAGGAAGAAGAGAGGTGATCAGCCGGGAATCAAAATTGAGTATGGATTGATGGGAAGCAAGACTGGAATGATGGGAAGGCAGAGGTAGGCAACCACCTAGGGTGCCTACCTTTGCCTGTCATTAAAGGGGCACAAGGATGTATGGAGTGGGATCAGGAGCTGGGAGTGGCATATGGGAGAAGTTTCTGTCGTGGGAGTGGACTATGCGGTAAGTGTCTGGTGTGACAGTGACGAATGCGAGAAGTGTCTGGGGTGGGAGTGGTGTATGCAGGATGTGTCTAGTGTGTGTGTGGTGTATAGATAACTTACTGCAATGAGATAACTTATCGCAGAAGCTATTGAAAGATTAGGCCTCAAGAACGACTGTGTCTAGGGTTCTAGGTACTCCAATCCAACATGAACTACTTTTATGCTGTGTTTAACGCAACTGCAGCATATTAGCAGTTATGCAGAGGGGGCGCCAGCTCCCAATCAGCACCTCGCAACGTAAGTGCAGGATGCCAACCTAGGTTTTTTTGGTCGCTATTCCTATTCAAGAATTTAAATAAAAAGTGATCAAAAAGTCACTGGTATCCGCATCTGTAAAAGATCTATTAATATATAACCTTATACATCCTGCACTTTGAACACCATAAAAAAATACCCATTGCCAAAATTACGGGAGGTTTTTTTAATAAAAGGTGATTAAAAATCATAGGTATCTGAAAATGCTGCCAATTAAAGTCACATCCCAGGACACAAAAAACAGCCGCTCACTCAGGTCCATAGAGTTAAAAATAAAAATGTTATTGGTTTCAGAAATGGTGCTGCAAAGAAAAAAAAATCTGAAGAATTGTACTGACCTGCAGAATGAAGATAACCTCATTCTTACTGAACCTCCAAAAAGTGTCACAATTCTGTTTTTTCATGTTTCACACAGCTGGAGAGGGCACACTTGAATGCACCATGCATCAAGTTAGGGTCAGAGATTTAATTTTTTAGTTTTTTTTGGAGGGGAGGTGCCTTTTTGCCCTATTTGACTAGGGCACCAAAATGCTTTGTCCTACCCTGAACGGAAGCAAAAGTGCTAGACAGGTGGCCGCAGAGAAGGATGTTGCAGTAGTCTAGGTGGGAGATGGCAAGGGCAGGGACTAGTAGTTTTATAGTATTAAAGTTAAGGAATGAGTGGATTCAAGAGATATTTTTTCAGGTGGAGGTGGCAGGGCTTGGATGTGTGGTTTGAGGATAGAGAGGAGTCAAGGGTTATCCCCAGGCAGCGAAACAACAGGATTAGTGTTGAGCGATTTTTCTCGACAAAGTTGAAATCGGCAAGGTTTTTATGGTGATCGAAATTTCCAGATCATGCGATAATTAAGGTTAAAATCTGTGCATCATCTATTAAGATCGCGCCTTTTTCGGCGCTTCCTGTAATTTTGGCGGCCAGCAAATGAGATTACAGAATAGAGCAGGGTGAGATGTGTGTGCGACGTCATGACTGGGATGTGTATGGTTGCGATTGGCTGGAAAAATCACATGACCTCGCTTTACATAGAACAGCGTTTCCTGTTTCAGCCTCAGTGTCTCTCAGCGTCTCATAGGGATAGGACCTGCGTTCTGCCTGTGGCCAAACAGCTCAGCGAAACTAGTCTATTTCTGCACAGAGAAACCTCTACTATTAGCTGTGATCCTTCCAATTTAGTTAGATGAGGGATTTGAACATTGTATGTAGTTAGCTAGAGAATTTTAAAGCAGAATCTACCACTGTAAATTCACGGCGGGTGTGGGAGCGAGGGGGGGGGTGAGCGGCGCCGGTGGTAGCGAACTACAGGGACAAGCTCTATTATAATGAACACTGGTTAAGTTCACCGCAGGGACTTAGTGTAGACATTGTAGTGGAATATCTTTTTTTATTAAAAGTTTTGCTATTGAAAATTTCCTGGATTTTGGGCAGCCTGTACTTATATTGGATAAACTTATTTTCTTGTAAAAGCAGGTCTCTTGTTAGCTGCAAAACTCCACTTTTATATTTTCAGTATACATTTTCAGATAGTGTCAATTTTACCCATTACACCTGTGATGTTGATATATCAACTTGCACCTTAATAATCAAAACCAAGCAATCTTGTAGTCAGCACAGGTTATTTGTTTCCAAAAATAACGTGTATCCGTACGTATACATCACCAGTTATCGTGTTTTTCGACTTTTGCGCACCCAGGCATCTGTTCATTGGAGCAGCTTCTCCGTAAATCTTAAAACAAGCAATTTTATATTCACCACAGGTGAATTGAAAGGTGCAAAAAATACCGTTTATTATATCAAAACATAACGTTACGTGTTTTTTGACTTTTGCGCACCGTGCATGTTCATTGTCGCTGCTCTACGTTAAAATCTTTAAAACAGCACTTCTATATTCACCAAACCAGGTGATTCGAAAGGTGCATAAAAATACCGTTTATTATACCTAAACATAACAGATACGGTTTTTGGGACTTTGTGCCCAGTCCAGATATGTTGATAGACACATTGCATTAAATTTGAATCCAGCCATTTTGTTTGATTTACGGGATTGAGAATAGCTGTGATTTTGCCGTCTTTTAATAAGAGACTTTCTCCATAACTATTCCATACCTTCTCAAATTTTTATATTTCTGAACATGGAGCGATATGCAGGTGGTCAAGCGTGCAAAGAGGGGGGTGCACTTGGAGGGATAGAGGTACCGAGAGATGGTGTCCTTCCAGTGTGGCGACAAAAACGCCATGCCAGAGGATCGTCAGTTGCAGGACCCGTCAGCTGTCATCGCTGGGTCAGGGCCCTGTGAATCTAAGTACACGATCATCGTCGCACAATTTCGTCCGTCAGTGGTTAATTGCAACCTCGATACTAGCAAGTTATTACCTTCCTGTCCTCGCGAGTCACGGCCACCAATGTCGTCTTCTAGCATCCATCAGCATCTGGTCCAACTATTGAAGCAGCCCCCAAAATGTCTAATCTCGTGTACCCACACTGTGGATAATCCATTTTCTGAGACCTCTGTGATGACAAAAAATGCGGTTGGGGGTCAGAAAGGCATGTTATTAAAAGATCAAGAGGCCAAATAGGATGATTTTCTCTTGCTCTGACGCCCAGGTTTCTGATGCCATCTGAGGGGTGAAGGAAGCCGGTCTATCGGCAAACATCCCGGGCGGTCGGCAACAGCCTTGCAGTGCCTTGCTTGTAGCCCGCAGGGGCCTTATGGATGCAGAAGAGTCAGGACGACCAACGTCACCTGTGTTGATGATGATGATGATGACGAATTGCGGATCCATCCTGGTCTTTTCCCCAGAATTTGCTTGCGAGAGCTTCATCAGTGGACACGGAGGAGGGGAAGACGTTGGTTGGTAGTGTCAATACGGGTCCCGCCACAAAAGGGCGGACCGAGGCGAGAGGCGCAGAGTCGCTGATATGATTCCGCTGCCAAGGTCAGCGCAAACCCAGCTCCTCGCTTATCGCCCGTTCTAATAAGGTCTGGATCCTCCTAAGGCTGGGCCTTCTTTGAGCAAGCCTCTGTTCAACAGCGATGTCATTATGCCGCACCTTTTGCCGTTTTACGCATAACTGTAGAGCCAAGAACCCTTAAGTGGTTAAACCACCACAACTTGTTAGTCACATTGCAGCGAATGCATATGAGTTGAAATGGAGGGAACCTCCTTGGCCAAAAAGGGCCAGTCACGTCGCCTCGGCCTCCAACCACTGTCCACACCCTCTGTCTCCGCCTCCTCCTCCTCCGCCCACCACCAAAGCGTTCCTCAGCTGCCCATGTCTCTCAGAGTCATGATCAGGGATCAGCCTCCGCTTCAGCCTCCACCGTCGCCGAGTACCACCAGCACCACCAGACCCATCCAACCATTCTCCTTCCGCCAGTTTGACGACCTGCACGCCGTACAGCGGCCAGTCTAGCAGCCAGCCTTCTGTCTTCCAGGTTTGGGACAGAAGAAACACTTTAACCCAAACCATCCCAAAGCCAAAAGCCTGAATGTCGGCTTGCCAGGCTTTTGGCCTTGGAAATGTTGCCTTTCCGTCTGGTGGACACAGATGGGTTCCGCCACGTCATGGCCCTCGCTTGCCCCCAATACCAGATGCCGAGCAGGCATTTCTTTGCCAGAAAAGCCGTCCCTGCCCTGGCCAGCCACGTGTCATCTAAAATTTCAAGCGCGTTGTCTGCATCTGTGTCCGGAAAAGTCCATCTCACCACCGACACATGGACTAGTAAGCACGGCCAAGGCCGCTATATCTCTGTGACAGCTCACTGGGTGAGCTGGGTGGATGTCTCTGGGGGTGACGGTGGCTCTCAGGCTCGGCGCACGCTCTTCAAAACCGCAGGGATGGTGCAGGGCTCTTTCCCCCAAGGTCCTCTGGTGGCATCACGTGCCCAGAGACACCAGGCCGTGTTGAAATTAATCTGCCTTGGAGACCGTCCACACACAGGTCAGGAGCTGTGGACGGCTCTAAGCAACGAGACCGAGCGCTGGCTGGGTGACAAGAACCTTGTGCCAGGCAAGGTGGTGTGCGATAACGGGCGAAATCTGCTGGCCGCCCTTAAGATCGGTAGGCTGGAGCACATCCCTTGCCTGGCACATGTCATGAACCTTGTCGTCCAGAAATTTCTAAAGAGCTACCGGGTCTGGACTGCCTGCTGAAGAAGG
Source organism: Phyllomedusa bahiana (assembly GCA_025379985.1). NCBI lineage: Eukaryota > Metazoa > Chordata > Amphibia > Anura > Hylidae > Phyllomedusa > Phyllomedusa bahiana. The sequence goes on along the minus strand of JAODAL010060852.1, from coordinate 2,328 downwards.
CTCGAGGTCTGAGTTCGCACTTCCGCCGTTCGGCCCCTGCTTCGTCCCGCCTGGCTGCGTTGCAGCGTCAGCTCGGCCTCCCCGTCAACCGTCTCATTGTTGACGTGGCAACACGCTGGAATTCCACCCTCCACATGCTCCAGCGATTGTGGCAGCAGCGCAATGCCATTACGCAGTACGAAGTGACACATGGCCTGACAAGCAGCGGTACGGACCTCGGGGTGTTGAACCACCGAGAGTGGAGGCAGGTGAAAGAGCTCTGCACCATCCTTGCCAGTTTTGAAGAAGCCACCAAAATGGTCAGTGCGGACAATGCCCTTGTCAGCATGAGCATTGTGGTGATCTTAGTTCTGGAACGATCGTTGGACACTCTGAAACAACAGGTCCCGCCAGCGACGGAGGAGGAGACGGACACAGATGCGGACACGGAGCCTTTCTCTCCGTCAAATCCACAAGGCCCGACAGTTTCACAATTTCATCGGTCTTCATTAGGCAGTGGTTCGGGGTCCAGAGCTAGTGCAAGGTGGCGCATCAGCTCTCAGGGTGCATCATCTCAGGCAAGTCAGGGCTGTGTTGAAGCTGTGCGGAGGCAGCGGAGGAGGAGAGGAGGAGGAGGTATTCCTAGACACCGATGTTACCGACGTCCCTGCCTTGGAAAGAGGTTGGCGCGAATTTGAGGCGGAGGAGGAAGATGTGGAAGATCAGTTTGCTAGTGCCCCTCGACCCAGTGGCTTGGGAAATCAAGGCTCCATCTCTCACATGAGTGCTTGGATGCTCCATTTCCTCCAACATGATCCTCGCATTAAGGCCATCAAAATGAACAACAGTTACTGGGTGGCCACCCTCCTGGATCCCCGGTACAAAACAAAACTCACCCACTTTCTTCCACCCACCCAAATAGAGAGTAAAATGCAGGAAATGGAGACCTTGCTGATTGATCAACTGGAGAATCTGTTGCGTCTGCTTCACGTTCCCAAATGTCACGGTGGAACAACATCAGCGACGTGACAGCAGTAGAGTGCCAAGTAGGCGTAGCGGGCAGCAGCAGGCAAGGTGGCAGAAGCCTAATGGGTGACCTCTGGCAATCTTTGTTTACCACCTCAACGCATGCAATGCAGGGCACACATCCAACACACAGAGATCAGCTTAAGATCATGGTGCACTACTCTCTGCGTCTCACCCCCGTTGTTTTTGCTTGTGTTCCGGACCCAATAGACTTCTGGGTATCCAAAATGGACGAATGGCCCGAGCTGGCTCGTCACGCCATAGAGGTGTTGTCCTGCCCAGCAGCCAGCGTCATATCTGAGCGGGACCTTCATGCACAGCTGGAGGGTCATTACAGACAAACGCATCCGGCTTTCCACAGATAATGTGGATCGTTTGACTTTCATCAAGATGAATCAGGCATGGATTGCTGATGATGTTGTGGCCCCAATTGCCGAGGTCACCGATTAGTTGCCGGTCTACTTCACATTCCTTTTTCAAAAAGAAATGGTCCTCTTTAAAAATTTTATTTAAAATTATCATTTCTTACTCAAATTTTTATTCTCTTTTCCCAACAGTAAATTATTATGGTTTTGCTGTGATGAGAATGTAAAATACAGCAAGGTTTCATGACAAAAACCGTATTCCATTTACTCACTTTATCTTAAGAAGTTTTCGCATTGTCAATGGTTTTTAGGTCATGTTGCTGTGAGATACAGCAATAATATGGTCTTTGGAACAGAAATGTGGCTTCTAAGTGGCATTTCTCCCTCACAATTTTTAATAGTGGCTGAGAAGTCATATTTATAATTTTTTGGGGTCATGTTGCTGTGAGATACAGCTATATTCATGGTCCTTTGGAACAGAAATGTGGCTTCTAAGTGGCATTTCTCCCTCACAATTTTTAACAGTGGCTGAGAAGTCATTTTATAATTTTTTGGGTCATGCTGCTTTGAAATGCAGCAATACTAGAGGTCCATTTATAAAAAATTGTTGTTTCTAACAGCATTTTCTTCACAATTGATCAAAGTGGCTCAAGGGTCATGCTTTGAATTTTTGGGGGCATTTTGCTTGAATGCAGCTATACTACAGGTCCTATTTTTAAAAATGTTGTTTCTAACAGACATTTGTTCTTCACAATTGACCAAAGTGGCTCAAGGGTCATGCTTTGAATTTTTGGGGGCATTTTGCTGTGACATGCAGCTATACTACAGGTCCTATTCTAAAAATGTTGTTTCTAACAGAACTTGCTTCCCAATTGACCAAAGTGGTCAAGGGTCAGCTTTGAATTTTTGGGGGATTTTGCTGTGACATGCAGCTTACTAAGGGCCCATTCTAAAAATG
>JAODAL010060851.1:0-20653 GCA_025379985.1 Phyllomedusa bahiana | reverse complement strand
GGACCTCCCAGGCGATAAATAGCTAAGCCACGCCAGGGAAGGAATCTAAGTACCCCCGGTTTTCACCAGACCCCGCCCCCAAAGGGGGAGGGAACTTGCTGGGCTTGAGGCTACCGGGTTTGCCCCCCGACGTGACTTCCTGCGGCGGCGCCGAGGGGGCAGCGGGGAAACCCAAAGGTATTCCCAAAAATCGTAGCGGGGGGCGGGCAGTAGGTCGGGAGGGGGGCAATGGTTCGTGGTCGTGGACAGGCGAAAAGGGGGCCCAGGGCGGGCGCAGGGGTTGGGAAAGCGAAAACGTAGAAAGGGTTTCGGGTACAGGGCAAGGAAAATAGACAAATTCGGGGAAACGCTTTCACAAGGAAAGGGGGAAAAAAGGATCCACGGGGAAGTGACTGGGACCAAAACTTTAAAAAGAGACAGCCCCCGGGAAATTTAAAGCCAATTCCCCGGGCATTTCCCCCTTTAAAAACCCCCCTTCATGAACGAGGCGCGCGCGTTAGGGGGGGGCGCAGGGCGCATTGGGGCAAGCGGGGGACGCGGACCCCGAACTTGAGCGGGGGTCATTTGAGGGGGGGGAACGGGAGGGATGCAGCCAAGGGCGGCGGGTGGGCCCCCGGGCGGAAACCCCCCCCGCCGGGCCCCTCCCCGCGGGGGACACGGGTGCGCCCGGGGTCCGGGGACCGGACTGCGGCGCAACCCTTTACATTGTCATTTTACTCCTCTGGGGCTCCATTACACCCCTTTCTAAAAACGGAGCCCAGAACTAAACAGCATTTTCCAAATTAGGTTGTCCCAATCCCTTTAAAACGGGGTTAAAAAAAATTTTTAAACCAATTTTTTGGGGAAAGGGTGGGTCCAGGGCCTCTTTTAATACACGCTAATTATTCCCTTCCCTTTAGAAGCAGCTGTTTGGGAAATAGCATGCTGTTCGTAGTCTACAATCTACAAAACGCCCAATTTTTCCCAACCAGTTTTTCCCCCCTTTGGAAAATTATGATTCCTGCAGATTGTTAATACCAAGATGCAGAAATTAACAAATTTATCCACATTGAACCTATTTGCCAATGGATGCCCAAACACTCAGTGTGTCCATGTCTGCTTGCACTTTACGGACATCTGTATAGCTGTTTTTAAAAAACTTTAATTGTTTGCGCTTAGTAGGCATAATAACTTTTTTCAGATGCAATGATCAGCTGGTCTTTTTTTTAAATAGGACAGGGTTAAAAACTAAATATAAAGCAAATACAAATTTTCTTTACTTTTTCAGCTTAAATCATTTGCAGAGAATTAATACATTTACAAAAATGCAAGTATTAAACTTGCCATAAGCAAGTCCATAATTATTTGGGGGTTTGCTTTATGGTGCATCAAAACCTGCCCTCTCACCACATAAAAAAACATCGGCGCACATTCATTTTTCCCTTGTTTAAAAAGTTAAACAATGTACGTTATGGTGCTTTCACACACTGCTTTTTTGGGGAGCTTTTTTTTTTTTTTTTGCAGAAATGCACAGCATTAATTGCCATCCATTTCTGCAAAACAAACGCACCAAAAAAGGCAATGTGCGAAAGCACCCGTGGGCTTAGTGCACACTGGATTTGACCACACATCAAAAACACTCCCGTTATAAGTATAAGCTAAACGTATGCCAAACGTTTGACATCTGTTTTTTTTTTTCTTTTTTTGGACTAGCTTTTCTATGGGCTATGTTTTGTTTAAATTTTACAACATGGGCACATACACTAGGTTAACATTGTCTCTGCCCAGGGAATATAATCTTTCTGCAGACTGCAGTCAGATAACCCACTTTGAGCATTGTTTTTTCCAGGACCCCTGCTGCTGTGGAGGGGCAGCTGTACTTTTTGGGTTTGACTGAACCCCTGTGAGATGTGAGAGATTTGGGGTGCTGGATCATTGCTGTTAGAGAAGAAGGTGCAAAAGACATTGTGCCAAATCCAATTACAGAGAGAGTGACTGCCATCTTTTGTACCGGACTCTGACAGAGAAGGCCCATCATCCAGGATTGTGACTGGTTGTTAGTCCAAAGTAGATCCGGATTGGAACATGCACACCAGCCTATTTAGGACTGTTACCAGGCCTATATTTAGATTAGTTAGGGCCTCAGGTGTGTTAGGCCTCAAACAATCATCCAGGAGCAGTAACCAGTGGGAACATTGAAGTAAGCCTTGCACCAGTGCTGTCAGCTCTGCAGTACGCCGGCCAATAGATTTTAAATTTTGTTATCTGTGTTCGGGAATAGGGGGTATAGTTGAAAATTTTTGTAAACAGTTGTGCTACACCATGACCTCAAAACGAACCCAACACATTGTTTCCTGTTTTTCTCAGGTATAATAGATAAATAAGCGGCCTGTTTTTCAGAGGCCCTGGTTGCGAAATTTATTTGTGTTCCAGAGAACATAGCACAGGGCCTTGGCTACCCTTGTGTGTATGAAAAATTCCGGGTTTCTTTAGTGCTTATTTCATGTTTTCAGTAAATTTAAAAAATTTGGTTTAACTGGTGTTGGGCGTCAAAATCCATGTTAAAGTGACTTTGCCTGTATTCTGGAGAATCCACCCCCAGTACACGGCTTTATACATGTTGGCTGTAATTTATTCCGGACTGTGTATATTTCTGTTGCAGCGGGGGTTAAGCCAACGGGACTTTTTTTATTATTTTGATCTGTGGCTAAATAAAAGGCCAAACTTTTTAAACAAAGCCAAACAAGGCTCCAACTTTCATTTACTTTTGCGCTAATTCTCACAAGAAAATTTTAAATCTTCTTAGCTGTTTTTGCTACTCCCACCTCAGTACACTCCACTTCTTTGTGCAGGAGGAGTCCAACATTTACAACACCTGCTCTAGGTAAAACCCTCACTTCCCAGCAAACACCTTTCTTGGCCTATATTGGGTGCAGTGATTGTCAAAGCTTAGCCATCACAGCTATGGTTCCCTTTCCCCCATTGCCTTTCTATGCACACATAGATTAATAGGTAAAGGGAAACAGTCTATCTCTATTGTCTGGCCTCTGTGATGGGGTTTCTTTATTCTGTTCTGTGGCAATGCCCCTATTTCACTCTGTTTACACTTCTGTCTTTCTACCCCTCTACCTCTCCTGATGCAATGGCTAAAATTATTCCTTAAGGGGTTTTCTCATTACGAAAAAAAAGTTTAAAATGGGGGCCCAAAAAATGAAGCATGTACGCCCTTGATTAACATTAGAAAAGTGCTAGGGTTTAAGAGAAGGGGCTGTTTATTAGTGTTTGGTAAAAATTTTGAGTCCTTTGGGGTTTTAAAACCCAGCTCCCCCCCCCGGTCTGATCGGGAGGCGGGGGGGGAAATGTGCAGGGGACAAGAGAGAGGGAAAGAGGAAGGAGAAGAGAGATTTTCACTACATAAGCAAAAGGTGAAAAGTGGTGGGGGGGTGAGTTTTCACTGACAGCCTCGAGGGGTGCGAATGGTGTGCGGGGGGGGGGGGAAGGCTTTTCACTGCAGCAACAGAGGGGGTTTCCCACTTGGTGTGGGGGGGTTGGGGGGGTGAGCTTTTTACTCAGCAATGAGGGGTGCAATGGGGTTGAGGGGGGGGGGGTGAGCTTTTACTGACAGAATCAGGGCCCTGCTGCAGGGAAGAGATCATTGCAGTCCCATGTAAACAAAACAGATAAAGTATCGTTTTTTCTGCAGATCTGTAGAGGTCAGAGGTGTAATAATCTGAGGATAATCATTTGTGGTGAAAACAAGAAAAAAATCCCCTATTTTCCAAGGTCCTAAATGCAAATCCCCATTCAATTACAAAGAAAGTAGAGAGAGCGGAGAAATATAATAACACTATCGGTTACACTTCTTTTCATTTCCCAAAGACAGTGAGAACCTCTCCTTTCCCCCAGCCACCAGAATAAAAAACTCATGTGCCAGTGTAGGGTGTGTCTGCAGTGAGAAAAGAAATGCCCTGTGGGGGGGAAAAAAAACCAAACCCTCCTTTTCACAAGCCTGCTTAGAAACCCAGCAAAATGGCTCCCAAATGGTGAAATTGAAAAACCCCCCTTAACCCTGTCAGATCTTGATTTTTCTCTGGTGCAGATACATATCAGGGCCCAAATCAGAAATTTTGGGGCCCCCTACAGCTGGGCTTGGGCCCCCCCCCCCCCCCCCCACCAAAAACACACTCCCCTACGCCCCCCCATCCCCGACCGTTTTCCCCAGAGCCCCACAACCATCGTCACCCCGAATAAAAAAAATTGTTTTGGGTCACAAAAAAAAAAAATCAACTGTGATTGTTTTTGGATAAGTTTTGCGGATTTACATGGACAGCAAACTGTATTTTTGGGGCATTTCATATACAAAAGGTCCCGCAAAAAAACCCCATTCCCCTATAAAGTTACTGACCCCCAAAAAATATACCAGCCAAAAGCCAGCAAAAAATATCAAAAAACAAAAAATACCCCCACCTATCACTACCCTTGCTTTCTAGCACCACCCAAAAAAGTTATTGGCTAAACCACTACCAAGACCAATATACCAAAAAAAACAACAATATCCCCAGCACCAAAAAAATACCGCAACATCATCACCAATATTCCCTAAAAAAAAAATCTGAATAATACCACCATACTGTTACTGAACATAAACCATTACACCAAGACCCATATTTCCTTCATACAGTGACCCTAAAGTGGAAAATACCAGGTACACATGTGCTTTGCAAGCAGTTTATTTACATTTAGGTGAAGTCTTGTCTGTTGAGTTGTTCACTTTCCCTTTTCTTCGGTCCAGACCTCCATGATGACTTTTCATTCATACTCGCCCTGTAGAATTTCAACACAAAACCTGAGATCCCACTTTTTTTTTTCTTTTTTCCCTATTTTTCCCCTTCTCCCCTGTACAAACCCCCCCCCCAAAAAAAAATGGTAAAAATTTCCCCCCCAGAAAATTATGGGCCCCCCCATATGAAAGCAGGTGATTAAGGGCCCCCCATAGTTTGTAAGAAAAAATGGGGCCCCTGGGCGGTAGAGGTAGCTGGGGAGACGTGGGTACTTGGGGCCCCAGTGTGGGGTAGCTTAGGACCCCCCTGTAGGTAGAATAGGGGCCCCCATGTAGGCAGAATAGCCCACCGGTAGGTTAGGGGCCACAAGAGTAAGAAAAGCCCTCCCCCTGTAGTTTAGGGACCTCTGTAGGAAGAATAGCCCCCCTGTAGCTTAGGGCCCTCTGTAGTCAGAATACCTCCCCCTGTAGTTTTAGGGCCCCCTGTAGTCAGAAGCTACAACCCCAAAAATTTAGGGGCCCCTGCAGTCAGGATAGCCCAACCCTTGTAGTCTAGGGCCTCCCCTGTTTTTTAGGACCTCCTCTGTTATTTTTAGGGCTCTTTCCTCTAGTTTTAGGGCCCCTCCCTGGTATTGGGCCCCCAAACCCTAGTTAGGGCCCCTCCTTTAGTATAAGGGCCCCCTCCTAGTATTAAAGGCCCCCTCTAGATTTTGGGGCCCCCCCCCCCTAGATTTTTGAGCCCCCTCCCCTTTGCTTGGGCCTCCCCCTCCTCCCCGTGCAAGTCTCCCCTTTTCCGCGTTCCCCCGGGTCTCCTCTGTTTCCCGGATGAAGCTCTGCAGGGGGCGCAATGACGTCACTTCCCTTGCACCACCTGCAGAACTGTGTACGGCAGGAGCAGGGAGTGCCAGGACGTTTATACAATTAAGATAGCATCTGTGAAGAAAGGGGCGGAAAGCCCCCACTGACTTCACAGACCAGCCGGGCCCCATAGAGCAGTACCGGTTGTACTGCCCTAACAGCAGCCCTGACTATACTATAATATATAGGCAGCATTATGGCTATGGCCTACAAGATGTTATGGAGCGTCTTGACGCAGGCAGTGTGATGATGACACAGTATCACCCTGCCTGCGCCAGGGCTTGTCTGCTGCTCGAGGGTGGAATGGGATTAGTTTTTAAAATTTTAATTGCACTAAAAAGGGCACTATTAAAGATTGGGGAACCAAAACCCTCTACCCCCTTTGGTCTACCTACTTGGGGCCTTAACTACCTACCTGGGACCTTACTTATTTACCTAAGTGGGTCTATACCTACCTGCCTACCTAACTAGGATCTTGCTTATTGGCCTACTTACATAGGGCCTTGCCTACATTTCTGAGGCCTTATCTGTATATCTACCTGGAACCTTTCCTGCCTACCTACCTCGCTGAAGCCTTAACTACCTACCTATCGCCTTATCTATCTTACCGACTGAGGCCTTGCCTAATTACCTACCTATTTACCTAGCTGGTTACTTGTCAACTTACTTAGCTGGGTCCGTACCTACCACTAGCCTTACCTACCTGCCCAAGTGCTTACCTATATATATCGGATGAGGGGCTTACCTATCAATTTAGTGAATTGGGAGAAGCCAACTAATACTATAGATCTACTTACCTAACTAACTAAGGGATTACCTGCTTAATCGAGGGTATACCTAACTAACAGGGAATTTTCCTTTCTGCAGGGTCATATTTAGAATTTATGCTACCCTGGACAATTTAGATAGCTGTCAGCCAAACGCTGGGTAATGTTGCTATTTTTTCTACAGGTTTTTCCTTAGGACTACACCAGATTTAATGATCTATGTTGGACCTTTTTGATTATGTTTCACCAGCATTGGATCCACAAAGGATGTTGTCAGGGAGTGTTTATTTAAATAAAGTGTTTTTTTGCTGTTTCAATGTCTTTTTCTACCATTTTATACCAGTGTTAATAATGTAGGTGTCTGACAGACATTTCTCCATTACTATTACTGGGGCTTGGTATCTCACTATTACCCCAGTACCGAATGCACCAGGGGTAAAAAAAATAATTAAAAGAAATCAACGTGGGGGTTCTCCATCTTACCATAACCAAAGTCAAAGTAAAACTGACCACTGTAAGCTGATAATGTCAGGATGGGAAAGGTCCATGCATATTAATCCCTTCCCATCATAAAAATACCAGCCAGCTGCCGCCATATAAGTAGACCATCACATTGGAGGGTCAGCTTCTAATGGTAACCTGGCTCTTCCCAGTACCCCTTGTGTTTTGGGTGCTGGGACAATAGTTATAGGGGTTAAGAGGGAGCCTTGGGGGTGACAATTAACACTGCTGGCTGACAATTAAAGGAGTTGTCTCACCAAATTGAAAATTTCCTCAGCCCGTTTTCTTGGTTTTATTTTGAATTTTGGGGGGTGTTTACTGGGTTTATACTCAGTGAACCAATTCTGTAGCTATAGCAACCAGTCCTGGCAGCCTATCATGAGAGAGTAAACAGGTCTGTATCCCCATACAAGAGGGGATATCTCAGAATAGGTAAGACACTGGTAATGAACATATAGTACAACGTGACTTGTTTTTACAAGATCTTTAACATAAAAAGAAATCCTTTAACCCAAGAAATAATAAGGCATAGGTGTCAGTCAGTCGCCTGCAATTATTAAAAATAGAAAAAAAGGCCAACAAATACAGAAAAACACATATTTACATAAACACTCTCTGATAATATTCCTCGTTTTCCAGTTTATTACAAAAATCGATCCAATACTGGTCCAACATAGTTAAAAGGGGAAGTCTGTTGAAAAATAGAAACACTACATAAAATATGACAGTACTAAACTCCATCAGTACTAGACTCCACCCTCTGTGCCCCTGTAGATCATGAGATTCTGGGGGTGCAGAACATGTTCACTCTATGAATCCTCTTCATGCATCCTCCAGCAGCTGTGGGATGCACTGCAGTCAGCACAGCTCCACATACCTGTAACAACCTACCAGGACCTTATTTAGTCACTGTCAGTCTAGTTGCTGTCTGTGCTGCACATGGCGGTAACTCTAGATATTAGCTTGTGGTCATAATAATGTGACATATATATACATTACACTACATTGAAATTGCAAGGCCATGAAGAAAAAGTCTTGGAAGAATGAAAACCGCAGAATCAATAGACATTCTAATGAAATGCAAATGGTAAAAAATTGGAAACAAAAATAAAAACCTTCAATTTTACTCGTATAAGTATGAAGACATTGGCAGTAAAAATTAAAGTTATTAAGGGAAAAATGTTTACCATCTTAGTGCACTTACCAAATTTTAAATTTGGCTGCTGGCAGTTCCCCTTGCAATTGCAATGATGTCCCACATGCTTGATAAGAGACAAGTTTGGAGGCCAGGGTAGCACATTTAGGCTATGCAGGCTGCTCACAGTAGTAATAGGAACATTTGGCCTGGCTCTGTCCTGTTGAAAATCAGCTCCTGAGACACTATGGAGAAATGGCTGCACAACTAGTTTCACAACCAAATAAACGTAACAGTGTTAGAATATGGGATTGGCTACCATACTTATGCCTCCAAACTTAAACCGGAAATAGGCCGTTGATGTTTTCTTGTGAAAGCCTTTTTTTGGCGTTGCCCACATGGTCTCCAACCCACACTCCGGCTATCATGTGTCTAAGCAAAATATTTTCCTCTATTCCCAACCCTATTGGCATTTTGCTGTGCACCATTATAGCATTTGAAAAATTATGTAAATAAATGGAAAACCTGCAGTTGGCATCTGGCCCTAACCCAAATTTAATCAAACACCCTTTTGAGGGTTTTCTTGACATTGTTTACCATCCCAGGTTTGGGATAGAAACCAAATTTCATTTTAGCAAAAAAATAGATAACCCTCTTCCAATCAGATGGTCCACCCCTGTAAAGGTTTTTTTTTTGTCCTTTCTTGCTGTTTTTCCAGTTTGTTTTTCTCCCCAAACCCCTGGGACTGGGGTATGCAATGTTAAACAGTGCCACATCTTGGCCAGGGGTCCATGGATTCTCAGTTAAGGGTTTTGTCCCCCATAGCTTGCATATGGTGATAACTGGCAATTTAGAACATGAGACGCACAAAAATCACTCCAAAACCAAAAAAACTTTTTTTCATCTGGTTTTTTGCCCTTCCATTCCAAGATTGGGGCTACTGGCTGTGCAGATCTTAGAACATCTTCTATTCCCTTTTTGGTGTAATTTAATGTTACAGCGTTTTAAAAATATGAAAGGGACCTATTTTGGTATATATTGTGGGGGGTTACCAAAGGCATCACCGGGAAAGGTTTTCTTACAAAATAACAAGTCTTTTCTTTAGGCAAAATATTAAAAAAATATAACGGTCTCAATTATTGTGAGCGATCACACAAGTTACTCAGCCTTGGGTTCACAGGTTTATTTTGAGCTGTTTTCAAATTTATCCCCCAAAACACGTCAAAAAAGCCTCCAAATACCCCCATTAATTTTCGATGTTTCCCTATGAAAAACACATTGTAGTTCACCAAAAACCAGGTTTTTCCATGCGGTTTAGACGCTTCTTTGGATTTTTTTTGGGAGCTGAAAAAGAAGCACATGTAAATTCTTGAAGTGTTTAAAATCTGAAAATCCCCTAGGAATCAGTGAAGATCTTTAAATCTCTCCAAAACCCAGTGCGGTTTTTTAGAACATTTTTGGGACGTTTTTAAAACCCGTTTTTCAGTGCTTTTTTTGTTCGGGTATTAATTTTATGGGTGTTTGAGAAAGAAAACGTTTTGGGAAAACCTCACCCAAAAAACCCTATAAAAATCTGTTCAAAACCTCGCTAAAGGCGTTTTAAGGGCGATTTTTCATGATGATTTGGACGCTGACATACCTTTACACTAACACCTTTGGGGCTTCGGGATCAATACCACACCCTCCTGACCTGAACCCCTTTTTAAAATTTGGGGTAAGGCACAGGGGGAGTATGGGGACGACCTTTCTCATCCAGGCTCTCGGCTCCTCAAAAAAAACCGGGAAACCCAAAAAAATCCAGTCAAAACAATACCCCAAACAAAAATTGTTCTGGTGAAAGTACTACCGGTTGTATATCACCAAGGCCACCCCCGGTGCAATAACCCCCATTCCCTTTTTCTCTATTTCCCCCCCTCTTTCCAAAGCCGGGGGCAGGGCACCTTCTGCAATCTGCAGTGAACCCTTGAGGGGCATTGCATTGCCATGCAGCTTGTTTGGTCTGTACACCATAAAAATTTTAAAAGTTTAGTAGAGAAAAAAAACAAGGCGGGTTTTTTCCCCCTTTTTCCCCCCAAATCGTTTAGGGGGGCATCGTTTAATACAACTTAAATTTTCTTCCCGTAGCATTAATGAGTCCAATGCCAATTTTATGGCAGGATCCTTTTTACAACAGAGTAATTCCCCCCATTGGGGACAGTTTCCTACTAGAAAATCACTGAGTGTTCCCCCGTCTGCCCCAAAAAAACTCCCGGGAGAAGTGGGGGCCCCCCAACTTTGGTGCTTACCGGGGGCAGTTTTATCCCCTAAAAACCCTTTTGCCTCTGGAGCCACTTCCCCATGGCCAATTTTGGCTTTTAGTGCGGAAATTAAAGCATTTTATCTCGCAAAGTTGGGGGGCAAATTTCTATATACCCCACAATTTCCAAAAAAAACCGGCCAATTCTGGGTCACTGGGATGGTTGGGCATAACCTATGAAAAGGAGTTGAATCTAAGGGATCCCTTATTTTCGCAGAGCCCCCCTCAAGGCAGGTTGGTTTTTGTTGCAGTAAACCCCAGATAACACCCCAACACGGGTCCTAGCTGACAGCCAAAAACCCCCAGGGGAGTGGTACCGTGGGGATGAGCCAGGGGTGTAGTCAAAAAATGGGCAAACGGGGAAAAGGGCAGAGTCGGGAACAAGCAGAAGGAACAGTAACGGGTGGGACGTCTGGAGATGGCATGCAGAAGGGGTAGAATGTAGCAAAAACAAACAATGGGCAAAAGGGGGGGAAAAAGATTCCTAAAAAGTCCAGGGTCAGTGTAGGGGGTTTGGGGAAGATTGGGTGGGTACTTGGCCCTTTAAATAAAAGGTAGCAAGACACTAGGGTGACCCAAAATGCAAGCAAAAAATTATATTTTAAAAGCTTTGTTTGGGAAAACCCCCTGAAATGATTCTTTTTTGGGGAACAAATGAAAAAACTACAAAATTTTAAAAATTTTTTAATTTTTGAGGGGCCCTCCCCAAACAACTATGTAGGCGTTTGAAAAATACTTGGGAAAAATTTAAAATTATATGAGAATTGCAAAACCTGTTTTTTCTCAGTTACTTTTTTTGACTGTAGTTTGTTAGTTTGGGTTTATGCATCACTTTCATTTGCTGAGGCATGATTGTTTTTCATTCATCCCTCTCCAAATCGTTCTCGAAACTCCTTGACTACGGGAGCCAAAATTGTTTATGTTCTTTATTTTTTGTGCAACTTGTTTATTTTTCCACATGTACTCCTATTCTGCGTTCATTTAGTCACTCTAATCCACTACTGTTTTTTTTGGGTGCCTGGTAGCCTTTATTGACTTTCATTACATTTTTGGCGGAACGCCGTGATATACCCGTGAGTAAAAAACCCGGTGGTTTCAAAGTGACAAAATTTCCCGTTTATTTTTCCAACTAATGCTGAATTTACAGTTATCTTCTTACAGGATGTTTTGCAGCTGGGGTTTGAAGGCTGTTATCTATGTCTCACATATTTTGTGTCATTGAACGGCATCACACACAAGGATAGAACAATCGTTTCTCCAAATGCCCAAAAATGCCCTTCACCTTTTCATTGTATTCTGACATGATTGTTCTGTTTCTTTACAGGGGGATTCCTTGAGCAGCTACAGTCAAGTGTGAAACTGTGGTGCTGAGATGCCAGGAACCCGTTTCACATAGATGAAAAATGAATGACAGTGAAACTGATTTGCAGCACGAACTAAAATTCTGAACATCCAAATATTTAGCCTAGATGGCCTTTTACCATCCCTCTGGCCATTTTACTTATCTGGGGCACAAATAAAATTCCCCTTAGATGAAAAATCACCAACGAAAAAATATTGTTTTTAATTCCCAAAAATTTCGGTAGTCCTTTTGGGGTTTTGGGACTGAATATTGCATCCCGCAAAAGGCTATGTTTCGCTGTAGTGGGGAAATGCGTTGGCATATCTGGGTTGTATAGTCTGTCTAAAAGACAAGTCAATAATTTTCAGTTGTTCTTGAACCTGCTGCAGATCATTTTTTATGACCTTTAAAAGACCAAGGCAATAATTACCCCTGCTTCCAGCATATTTTAGATTGAGGGGGACATGCAAACCACATATGTCCTTGCCAAGCTTCTGCTCTATAGCACTACAGAGTTGCAGCGCAAGGATGGGAGTTATAGTGGTTGTCAAAGTGGCATTAAACCCCCAAACCTCTAAATGCTTCCCTGGGACGTTACAATTGTAGAGAGGGACAGCAGGCACATGATTTGGTAGTGTTTCTCCACAATACTCCCAGGACACACTCTGTGGATGGAGGCCTTAACTCCCCTGATGGTGTGAGAAGTGTCCTTGGTATACATGCAGTAGTAGACTAGTAAACTAGTAAACATGCAGGAGCAGGGCCGGGACAAGGCATTTTGGTGCCCTAGGCGAGTACAGCCAATGGCGCCCCCCCCCCTCGCTCTCAAAAAAATACCACCCCCCCCCAACACACACGAATTGCACTCAACCCAGCGCCAGGGCCTGTCACTAATTTTCTGCACATTCCACTTAGCTCCCGTCCATCTCCTCAGCAGTCACTGCACAATGAAAATCAGCCCTGACCAATTTGCATTTTCAAAATCGCTCCCCTCCATATGACAGTGTACTACCCCAAAAATAACAGTCACAAAAATAGTCCACCGATACATGGAGCAAATCTACCAGACGAAGGATTGTTACTAAAAAACCCCTACAAACCAAGACCCTAAACTATTCTAACTTAAGGTTCAAATAATTCTGCCAACCCTGACCGAACGCAACCCCCACATGTGATTTATCAGCTGTACACAGGCTCTGAAGACATATACCACCGCCATACAGTGACCATATAGTGGTAGATACTAGTTGTGTGTAGACTCTGCAGACATATAAGATTACACTGCAGTTACATTTAGTGACTCACCGGAGACGTCTTTTCTGATCAGCGTCGTTCACTTTCCCTTTTCTTCTCTATCCGGTTCACACCTTCATGCCAATTGCTCCCGGCCAAGACTCGTCCCTGAGGTTTTGGGGACACAAAATATCTTAGATTCCTCACATTTTCAGTAACTCCTTAATTATGGGTTATATAAGTCCCCTTAGTCAGAAGGTATATAGATATCCCCTCTCAGTCAGGCGGGTATATAGATATTGTCCCCTTAGACAGGTAGGTATATAATTATAGGGGCACTCAGGCAGGTATATAGCTAGGGGCCAAGCAAATTATAGCTAGGGGTTCAGGCAGGCGTATGGGGGCTACAGGCAGGCGTATGGGGGCTCAGGCAGGTGTATGGGGCCACTGGCAGGCGTATGGTGGCACAGGCATGCGTATAGGGGCCACAGGCAGGCGTATGGGGCCACAGGCAGGCGTAGGGGACCTCAGGCAGGCGTATGGGGCTTAGGCAGCTTTATGGGGGCCCACAGGCAGGCGTATGGGGGCTTAGGCAGGCGTATGGGGGCCACAGGCAGGCGTATGGGGGCCACAGGCAGGCGTATGGGGTCAGGCAGGCGTATGGGGGCCACAGGCAGGCGTATGGGGCTCAGGCAGGCGTAGGGGGGCTCAGGCAGGCTTTATGGGGGCACCAGGCAGGCGTATGGGGGCACCAGGCAGGCGTATGGGGGCCACAGGCAGGCGGATGGGGGCTCAGGCAGGCGTATGGTGGCACCAGGCACGCGAATAGGGGCCACAGGCAGCCGTACAGGGGCGCAGGCAGCCGTAAGGGGGGCACAGCGGGCCCGTAATGGGGCCACAGGCAGGCATAGGGGGGCTTGGGCAGGCGTATGGGGCCACAGGCCGGCGGATGGGGGCCACAGGCAGGCGTATGGGGGCACCAGGCAGGCAGATCGGGGCACCAGGCAGGCATAGCGGGGCCACAGGCAGCCGTACTGGGGCACAGGCAGGCGTACGGGGGCCACAGGCAGGCATATGGGGGCCCCACAGGCAGCCGTTATGGGGCTCAGGCAGGGTATGGGGGCCACAGACAGGCTTTATGGGGGCTCAGGCAGGCTTATGGGGGCACCAGGCAGGCATATAGGGGCACCAGGCAGGCATTATAGGGGGCCGCAGGCAGGTATTATAGGGGGCCACAGGCAGGATATAGGGGGCCACAGGCAGGCGTATGGGGGCCACAGGCAGAATATAGGGGGCCACAGGCAGGCATTATGGGGGCCGCAGGCAGGCACTAGAGGGGGCTGCAGGCAGGCAATATGGGGGCCGCAGGCAGGCATTATAGGGGCCGCAGGCGGGATATTGGGGGCCACAGGCAGGCGTAGGGGGGGCCACAGGCAGAATATAGGGGGCCACAGGCAGGCATTATATGGGCCACAGGCCGAATATAGGGGGCCACAGGCAGGTATTATAGGGGCCACACAGAATATAGGGGGCCACAGGCAGGCCCACTTAAAAACAACAAACATTAATACTTACCCAATTCCCGGGCACGCGCTCCTCTTCTGTCCTCTTCAGCCGCGTGCTCCTCCGGCAGCTCCTCGGGCGCACGGCCTATGATGCGCTGTGCACCCGAGGAGAGGCAGCGTCGCGATGACATCACATCATTGTGACGCTGCCGGCTGAGGCGCACGGGGCCGCGGCGGGTCCTCAGCGCTGTGAGGACCCGACAGCCCTGCTGTGTCGGCCCTGCGGCTCCCCGGAGGATCCGATCCCGGGGAGCGGCCCGACACTGTCTGTGGGGCAGGGAGCGCTTGCTCTCTGCTCCGCAGAGCGGTCACAGAGCCGCCGGCGCTTCAGGCCCACGGCAGCGGCCTGGAGCCGGCGAGGTCGGGGCCTGACGGCGCCCCTTAGGGATAGGCTGAGGTAGGCGCCCTAGGCGGTCGCCTACCTTGGCCTACCCGTCGTCCCGGCCCTGTGCAGGAGTCTAGATGGTCTGACAAATCACTTCTTCCTTTACTCACAGCAAGGTTTTATGATTTATGATTACTTTTCTTTTCTCGGCATACACAACCCACAGCAGATAGTAGCACCACAAATATAAGTTAGTCAACAAGGAGTTCCCTTTTACCCCCGGTGATTTTGATATGTTTTTTCTACAACTATTTAAATGTTGTGTCAGGCCTGAAGCTAATTGAGCGCCGACTGTCACGAGGTCTGGTTTTACCTCATGAATCCAATTTTCTGTGCTAGGTGGAGGTGAGAAGGCTATGGAATGATAGTGGAGGTAGTGGGGAATGATGGGTGGAGGCAAGGAGGCTATGGGGTAATAGGTGGAGAGTATATAGTGTGGTAGGTGGAGGTGGTGATAGGTGGAGGTGAGGGGATCAGGCTGGGGAGGGGCAGGAGAGAGGAATACAGAGCACATCTTACGGGCACAATCTCCTTGGGGGGAAAATGACCATCCATGGAAATTGTGCTTCAGCTGTGGTCTGTACCTCCCAGAATCATATTGTGAAGCTTGAATTCCATACCCTGCAACCCCAGAAGATCTGCCACAGGCATAATCTTCAAGGGGTGAAGGGGATAGAGTTTAATGCTGTCATGTTTTTTGTAGTGTTTTTATTTTTATACAGGTTTCTCCCCTGGACAATATCAAACTCATTGGACTACGTCGGACCAGCGTTGGATACATTTCAATAATATAATGGTAAAAGGGGGCTGTCACTGGGGAGTGTTTATTTAAATAAAAGGTTTTCTTGCATTTTTTTTTTCCATTTAATTTCAGTCTTAGCAATTTAGGTGTCTGACAGGTGCCTCTCCATTACTATTGCTCAGACTTGGCGGCAGCCATTGGTTTTTTTTTTTCACTTTTGTCCTCGGTACCCAAAGCACCACGGATACTGGAAAGAGTCCAGGTTAACATCAGAAGCAGACCTTCTAATGTCTGCTTCTGGGGTGACTGCAGGCTTGTATTTTTTGGATGGAAAGGGACCATAATCCATGGATCTTTCCGTCCTGATAGTGTCAGGGTGCAGCTGTCAGCTTTACCTTGGCTGGTTTTAAAAAAAAAAATTGGAGGCGGATTCTATATCTTTTACTTTTTAAAAAAAAAATTTTGAGAATCCAAAAACGAGCAACTACTATAATGAGTACAGTGGATGCCTCAGTTTAAATTCTCAATAAATAATGTTTTGGGAAAAAATACATGAATTCCCCCTCATTTTCCATAACCAGCCAAGGCTGACAGCTGCAGCCTGATACTATCAGAATGGGAAGGTCACTGGATATTATTCCCTTCCCACCCTAAAAATACTAGCCTACAGCCACCTTAGATGGTAACCTGTTTTTCCATACCACTGATGTTTTGGATACTAGGGTAATAGTGACATGGGGTTAATGTCAGCCTTGAGATAACAGCTGACACCAAGCCCCAGCGATAGTAATGGAGAGGTGTCTGTTAGACGCCTTCATTACTAACACCGGAATTAAATGGTTAAAAAAAAAAACGGCAACAACACAAAAAACATGTTTATTTAAATAAACACACCTCAACTACAACTCTCTTTAACCATTAACTAAATATATCCAAGGTTGATCCGACGTAGTCCACTGAATCTGAAGTAGTCCAAAAGGGAGACCTATAAATACACACAAACATTACACAAATACATAGGCTGACTATCCTATGTATCATCCAGGAAAGCTGGATGCCACTTGTGGGTTTGGGGTATCACCCAGCTTGTCATTTACGAATTGCTGGAAAACTGCAGGGGTGTTACGGAGCCCAAAGGTAAACCAAGGGATTCATAGTGGCCATCTCTGGTGTTAAATGTGGTCTTCCATTCACCCCCTTGTCTTAATGTGGATTAA
Source organism: Phyllomedusa bahiana (assembly GCA_025379985.1). Lineage (NCBI taxonomy): Eukaryota > Metazoa > Chordata > Amphibia > Anura > Hylidae > Phyllomedusa > Phyllomedusa bahiana. The sequence continues at coordinate 3,853 of JAODAL010060851.1, read as the reverse complement.
TTATAGGCACCCCCAGAGATTAATTTAGAGAAAACATTGACACATGGGATCCTATCAAAGAGCTTCGATATGAGTGGTAGTAGGTAGCGGTTCTTTATAGTTATTTTGTTGAGACCCATATAGTTAATATAGGGTTGCAAGGAACCATCCTTTTTCTCAACAAAGAACAATCCTGCTTCTGTGGTGGAGAACGATCTGCATATACCGTAACCCCTTCTCGAGAATCTCCTTGATATGGGTCGACATAGCTTCAGTTTTAGGTCAGGTATACTCTACCATGTGGAGAGGTAGGACCCAGTACTGTGGGGCAGGTATACTGCTGGTAAAGAGGGAGTGCGACACCTAGAGGAACAAGGAGGATGACGCTGCAGGAAGCAGAAGGGAAAGAATGCCATGGAGGGGGGGGAGCAGGAAGGCATCTGGGACCAGGACAGGTGAAGGGATGAGCAGGCACGACTACAGACCTCCATTCGGAGCGCAGCAGAGAGAACAAGTCTTTATTGTGTTGCAGCAATTCCCTACAATGCTGCTCCAGGGAAGGAGACAGAGTATCATAAATTTTTCACCACTGTGACACAAAATTTTTGGGGTTGGTCACCAAAAAGGGGGGTTCTATCCCCCCAGGGTTTGATCATTTTCACATGATACGCAGAGCCATTTTTCCTAGCGGGGTGAATTCTATAATTGACTTCTTCAACCTTCTCAACTACCTCATACGGCCCTGCCACTTTGCAAGAAAATTGTTTTCCACTGTGGGTACCAGCATGAGTACCCAATTCCCAACCCCAAAATGTCAAAGCTGGTGGGCCAACTTTTTTACACCCTGGATGCACCCTTTTTGCCCGCAAAAGATCTCTTTACAATGGGCATCCAAAATTTGTTATCCTTTTCCCGCATCTGTCCAAAGCCCCACGCAATAATTTATGAAAAGTATACTTAAAAATCATGCCCTGGATTTCAGACTATTTTTTGCTCCTTCTCTCCTAGTTAAATGTACCTCGATAAGAAAATTTTAGACCTCTCCATTCTTTGTAAAAGGAAAAAAGCAAAATCGCCATGACAAAAACTAATTTCCCCCCTGTATATATAACAAAAAAAAATGGGGGCCTTGTTTTGGACACAACTGGGAGATACTAATCTTTTCTAACAGAAGTACCTCCTTTAACCTTGCCCGTTTTTGGAGCGTTACTGTGTTTCCGGGATTTTCAAAACCCTCCCCTACCAATTCAATTTAACATTTACTTCATTTTGTGCCCCTTTTTGCTGGCCCCCTCCCACTCTGACCATTTGATGGGTTTATCAACTCTGCTAGAATCCCTTTCCCTGACCGCTTGCCTGTTGCCACACCTCTTCCCTTCCTGGGTGCCTCATAAGCACTTCACAACCTTGTCAGGGATAGCCACCGGGGTTTCTCCCCAACGAAGTCAAGCTTCCTTAGGGGGCTTCATTGAACCCGGGAAGCTCCTTAATCTCCCTCCCTAGCTTGGTTATTTGAAAACCTTGAGGTACCTAGGTCCACCACTTGCCCCCTCATTGACTTTTAGGGCGCAGTATAATCTCGCCCGTGGGGCCCCCTTTAAAAGGGTTTTTCCCAAATTTGCGCCAAATTTATTGGGGCCCCGGGGGCGCGCTCATACTTTCCCCCCTTAAAATTTCCGCCGCCCTCGTCATTTTGAGGGCAGGGGGGATTTAGGCGCGAGCGGCCTGCGCCTTTGTTCGGGGCCCGAGGTGGGGCTCATACATCGGGAAAACCCCCGCCGCGCCTCGCCATGGTGGGGCGCGTGCGGGGACGAGGCGCAGTGGGGGGCTGCACCTAAATTCACCGTCGAGGGGGGTGCAGTTAAACTCGGGGAAAAGTTCCCTGCGCCTCGCCATGTTGGGGTCAGAAGGGACTTAGGTGCAGAAGGGACTGCCCGAAAATCTGTTCCATGCAACGGCTGGAAAAAGCGAAAAAATCATTCCACATGGGGTTGCGAGTTGAATCAAAATCCCCTTTTAAAAGGGCGGAAAACTTTATCAAAAAAAGGGCTCAAACCTCAAAAAAAAAAAAATGCACAAAAAAAAATCATTTTCCAATACCCCAACAAAATTAGGATATTGGAAATTCCGGGAAATACAGAATTTTCAAATTCTAAAGCTTTTTCTTTTGGGTCGCCAGAAACCCGGGCCAATCAGTTGGGAGCGACAGGAACCTTTAAAAAACCTATGGAGAACTTTTGACCATTCAGAATAAAAGGGCGGGACAGTTCCAAAATACAGTAAAAATGCAGAAAAGAGTGTTTGGGCTGAGCTAGCTGGGGTTTGGCTATCCCCCCCAAATCAGAGCGCACTACTTCTCCAGTAGTCTTGGAGAATCGGCGCAAAAAATCTCGGTTTCCCCCAGCGCGGGGGCGGGAGTATGATTAAAAAAAACTTTTTTTATTAGTTGAAAAATATTCTCTGAAAAAGAGCTCAAACTTCATAAACAAAAAACATTTCTACCCCAACAACGCTTTTGTCGCCGAGACCGGCGCACAACGGGAATTGCAAATGAAAGAATTCCCCGGGGAAAATAAAATTTTCAAATTCGGGTACGCTATTCTGATTGGTCAGCATAAACCAGCCAATCGAATGGGGAGCGACAAAGACCATATTCCCTTTGGGAAAAAGTTTTGACCAATAAAAAATCAAAGGGTGAGAAAGTTTCAAAAGACAGAAAAATGCAGAAAAGGCTGTTTGGCTGAGCTACGGGGCTTGGCTACCCACCAATCAAGCGCAGTACTTCTCCCTTTGAAGTCAAAGGGAGAGATCGGCGCAATGCAATCTCGGAGCCAGCGCCGGGGGCTGGAGTAGAATAAAAAAATCTTTTATTTAAGTGTAAAACATTATCAGATAAAGAGCTAAACCTTTTTTAAAAATAAATCTTTTAAAACCCTAACAACCGTTTGTCGCCCAGACCCGGGGTAATAAGGAATTGCAATAGAGAGAATTTTCCGGGGAAAAAACAGTAATTTTAAATTGTTTAAGCATTCTGATTGGCACATAAACCAGCCAATCAGAATAGGGCACGGGCCCATTCTAACCTTTTGGGGGAGAAATTTACCAATCAGAATAGGAGCACGGGACCCATTTAACCTAGGGGAAAAATTGACCAAAACATAATTCAAAGGGGGGACAGTTTAAAATACAGAAAAGGCTGTTGTTGGCAGCGGGGGGTCGTCCAGCTTAGCAAAAAAGCGCAGTACTTTCTCATAGTATTTTTAAGTCAAAACCCCAAAGGGTCCAGAAACAAAGGCAAATCTTTTCCACTAACCTTTTCTCGTTAGAGGTTTTTATGCATATGGCCTGTGGGCTGCATGCGGCCCACCAAAGCAATTCAAGCGGCCCACAAGGCGGTAAGGCCTATGTAAACCCTGCCCCCAAAACAAGTTAGCTGCATTGGTTTGGGGGCAGTCCTGGGCAGACAGAGGACGTTCAGGCCGCCTAAACCCCTTGAACCCACATTATGTGCCCAAACTGCAACCGGCTCCCATTGTTTTTTTCTTGTGTATTCAAAAATATGTAAAAACAAAAAGACACGTAAGGGGCATTTTTTTGATGCATACTTCGGTGCCTAAAATGTGAAATACGCATAAAAGATGTAGAACAGGTTTGCTAAATTTTTCACTGTGTAAAAAAAAAGCTTTTAAAAACTAAGATCTTTTTTGGTTTTTTGAATGTTTTTTCTTTGATGATTTTTTGACAAAATTTCATATCAAAAAAAAAAAGCTAAGTGGTCATTTTCTTCCCAAACACCATTTTACCTCCCTTTTTAAAAAATTCGCATAAAAACATGAAAATTTTGCACCAAGGGTTTTTATATATCAGGCGTGTA
>JAODAL010060850.1:0-20653 GCA_025379985.1 Phyllomedusa bahiana | reverse complement strand
TTTTTTTTAGTTTAAATATTTTGTGGTGAACCCTTTTTGGGGGCCAACACTGCCTTAATTTGAACCCAGGGACATCACCAAAACGCTGGTTTTCCCCTTCTTAATGTTTTGCCAGGCCTTTACAGCCGCAGCCTTTCGGGGCTTGCTTGTTTGGGGTCTTTCCGCTTAATCTGGTTTTGGGCAAGTGAAAGCATCCAAATTTTGGGTTGAGTCGGTGATTACTTGCCAGCAGAAGTCCCTTTTTGGCCCAGAACCCCTTTGGGAAGCTTTTGGCGTAGCTTGGGGCATTGTCCATCAGATGAAGCGCCGTCCGATCACTTTGCAGCATTTGGCTGATCTGGCTAAAGTATACCCCTACACTTCAAATTATCCGGCACCTTTCTGCTGTTAAAATCATCAATAAAACAATCCCATGCCATTTAAACCCCACATGCCCATCCCATACTTGCCTCCCCATATTACGGGGGGGGGGGTTGTGCCTTGGGATCAGGCCTTTTCCCCTTTCTTCTCCAAAATTTTTTTTTCCCATCATTCGGTACAGGTTGATTTTTTTGTCTCACTGTCCATAGAAACTTTTCCAAAAACTGACGGGGCTTTTTGGGGTGTTTGGGCAAATTAATCTGGCCTGTCTATTTTTGGGATTTAGAAGGGTTTTCATCTAATTAACCCTTTTATTATTTTCATGGGGTCTTTTCTTTACGTTTACTTAAACAGAACACCACTTCACTGAAGTGTTTTGGGCTTCAGTTTGTTGGGGAAGGGGTTTTTCTTCACCAAAAAATATGCGGGGATCATCCACCTTTGGGTCACCGTGGACGCCCAGGCCTTTTGAGTTTCCCCAACTCACCAGTCAATTCTTTTTTTTCAGAATGTACCCACGTTATTTTGCTACTCCAAGCATTCTGCTACTCTCTGATGGATTTGTTCTTTTTTTAGCCTCAGGAGGGCCCTGCTTCACATCAATTGAGAGTTCCTTTGACCGCATGTTGTCTGGTCACAGCAACAGCTTCCAAATTTGCAAAACCACACACCTGGAATCAACCCCAGCCCTTTTTAAAACTACCATTGATTACAGGTTAACAGGGAGACGCCTTCAGAGTTAATTGCAGCCCTTAGAGTCCATTGTCCAATTACTTTTGGCCCCTTAAAAAAGAGGAGGCAATGCATTACTAGCTATGATTCCGAAACCCTTTACTCCAATTTGGATGTGGAAACTCTCATATGGCAGCTGGGAGTGTCACTTTCAGCCCATATGAAATATATAATTGTAGTTCTGAAAAAGTTTTGAAAACAGCTAAAATAACAAAACTTGTGTCACTGTCCAAATATTTCTGGCCCTAACTGTACATGTTAGTATGGTGTGTGACTCTAAACTTTAAGATAAATAATATCATACTTGCCAACTCTCCCATTTTTGGCGGGGGGGGGGGGGGGGAGGGAGGGGTTCCGCTATATGGGGTCCCCCCCCGCCATCGTTGGCGAACCTCCCGCCGCCAGCAGGGGTTCTTTAAATGACCGCGGCGCTGGAGCGCTACTCTTGCGCCGCCGGTCCGTTCTCACAGGCGGGTGAAGCGCCGCAGCTGCCGCTTCACCTGCCCGGAATCTCGCTGTGCAGGGAGGAGGCAGGAGGATCGCTCCCTTCTCCCCCTGTAGTCCGGCGCCTGTAAACCCCTCTACATACAGGTCACGGCGCAGGGAAGTGACACGCGGCTGTACTCAGTCCCCTGCGCCGCTGAGGGAGATCAGTCGGGAGCTGGCAGCGCTGCGGGAGCCTGTGAGGGTGAGTGGATTTTATTATTTTATTTTTATTAGCTGTACTGGCTACAATGTACCTGGCTACAATGGGGGCACTACTGGCAACAATGGGGGCACTACCTGGCACAATCGGGGGCACTACTGGCTACAATGTACCTGGCAACAAGGGGGGACTACCTGGCAACAATGTGGGCACACCTGGCAACAATGGGGCACTACCGGCAACAATGGGGCACTACCTGGCAACAGAGGGGGCATTTAAACCCGGCAACAGAGGGGCACTACCTGGCAAACAAAGGGGGCACTACCTGGCTAACAAAGGGGCACTACCTGGCTAACCAAGGGCACTACCTGGCTAACAAAGGGGCACTAACTGGCAAACAAAGGGGGGGACCTACCTGGCTAACAAATGGGGGGACCTACCTGGCTAACAAAGGGGGGCACCTACCTGGCTAACAAAGGGGGGCACCACCTGGCTAACAAAGGGGGGCACCTACCTGGCTAACAAAGGGGCACCTACCTGCAAAAAAAGGGGGGCCCCCTACCGCTAACAAAGGGGGGGCTCTACCTGGCAACAAAGGGGGGCATCTCCTGCTACAAAGGCTCTATTTGGCTACAAGGGGCATCTACCTCCTGTAAGGGGCACTACCTGGTTAGGGGGGTTACACCGGCTAAAAAGGGCATCTCCCCTGGCTTTTTTTCCAAAGCCTTAGCATTTTAGGTAGGGGGTGGGGCTTTTTGAAGGGGGGCGTGATACCGACAAGTTGGGCGTGTCCATGAAAATTTTTTTGCCGCTACGCGTGCCCCCACAAAGGGCCTCCGCTTTTTTCATTTTTAAAATTTGGGCAACTAGACTATAATACACATACATACTTTAAAAAACACACACACATAATATAAATATATAAAAATTTTTAATACCACCCCCACCACACACACTATATACATGCTAAATTTATTCAGGGAAAAATGAGAAAAACGCCCGAAAATAAGGGGAGGCATCTTAGGAGCAAAAATTAATAAAGACGCTGTCTTTTTTTCGGGGAAACAGGATCAGCCTAATTGCAGTGTTGTAGGTTATAAGTTAGAAATGTATATTTTTTTCCCTGTGAGTAGTTGTCTTTTTGGTGGCCCAATCACCTCTGCCCGGGGGCAACACCCCTGATTTTTTACATTAAGGGTATAAAAAGCCTGATTTACCATTTACTACACTTAAACAAGCCATTAGGGGAGTCGGTTAGGGAAAAGGGGAGTTGGGACTTGGCTTACCGACCACCCCAATGCGGGGTAGCTTTTTTTTGGGCAAGACGGGAAAGCGTTCATTGGGGGAAATGGATGGACCCAATCCCAGGGACAATCCTGGGGAAAACCTTTAGTTTTTCAAAAAGACTTAAATGCGGGTGAAAATTTTCAACCCCTTTCCAGCAACAACGACCCTAAACAAACCCAAAGAATGGACCAAAGTCAAACCCAAACCCCATTGAGAACTGGACAAAACCGAAAATGCTGACCCACAATCTTTTTAACAGCCTCTAATGGGGAAAGCGGGTAGAGAAAAAATCCAACAACGCACTGTCTTTTGCAAAAAGGTGGCCTAAAAAACTACGGGCTCGGGGCTGAAACATATTTCAACTTTTCTTTTTTTTAATTTTGGAATTTTTAAAAAAAATGATAGTGCTCCCAAAATTTTTCAAATATTTTGCATTTTTGTTGCCTATCACATAAAATAATTGAATGGAAGCTTAACCCGGTTCACACGCTTAATTGCCGCGTAATTGCGGGACGTTTTCCCCCGAAATTTACCCGCACCGTGCGCAGGGCCGGGCAGCTCGCTGCCCCATAGACTGTCTTTACTACGCGCGTACGCCCGAAATAATTCACATTCATTTTCCCACGGGAGGAGAGACGAACCATAGTTCTCTAAGAACTGTGGATTACCGAGTTACGGGGCATAAGCCGTACACAGCGAAAATATGGCGCGCAGTAAAGGCTCCAATCCGCGCCCAAATAAGCCGTGGAAACGAGGGATAAAGGTGCATTTTCCCCTGGCAAAGGCCAAATATTTTTTCTTTTTTTTGGCACCAGGGGGGGCTTTTTATCCGCATTTTTGGATTCAAAGTTTCCCCCCCCACACCCACATTTCAGTTCTGTCCGAAAACCGGGCAAAGAATGAAAATGCTAAGTTTTTAGGAATGCGGTGGGTCAAAAACGTCCGGGTTTAAAATCTTTTAAAATTTATTAAAATCAATGTAAAAGGGTTACATCACTTTTCAACCGTTTTTAAACTTAAAAATGACTGAAAACCTGTCCCAGGGGGCAACCCTAAGATAATACTTTTCAAACCCCCTTAAATGCCCCTGCAATAGACAACCAAACCCCCCCAGCAAGCAAGCTGATCTCGCTCGGCTTCAGAGGTTTTTCTTTCAGACAAGGGCCTTTTTTGTTCTTTCAAACAATAACCTTAACATACTCTCTCTAGTATTCAACTATCGCATTTTCCTGAATAGGAAGGGGAAAACAGGCACAGCCCATGGGGAAACTCGTTGCTGTTTCTGGATAAAAAAACAACACATACCTACATCTAATAATGGACTGGTGTTTAACCCCCTTGTGAATTTTTTACCGAATGAACTTAAAAATCTCTACTCCCCCCTATTGCTTTGTCCTTTTTTCACATCGTGGAACTCCAGCACCAAACCCCCCGCAATATCTGGTAATAAGTTTTCTGGTAAATTTTTTCCCTTAAGTCCCAGCTCTGCTCAAAAATTTAGATGTGTTTTTATTTTAAGTATGCCTTCCCAATTTGCCTTGAAAACTTCCTTTCTGCTATCTCTTAAAAACCCCACCCTTTTTGTCCCTGAAAGTGGTGATCTAATCAATAACCTATATTTGGTGCTCTGGGGGCTGCAAGACCCTTTTTGGCTGCCAGCATTTTTAAAAAAACCAATAAAATTTTTACCAATTTGGCCGAATGGGCAGAAGGCAAAAACATTTTGAAGACCAGTCTTTCTTTTCCCACACTTTTAGACCATCTTCGGTTTTCAATCTATCTGCTGCCCTTTCCTCCTTTCCTACCGCCCGCAACCTCCAAACAACTCCCTCCACATTATCCCCTTCTTTTCCCCTACCATGCACCATCCCCGCATTACTTACTTATCTTTACCTACCCCAAACCATCCTCTTTCAGGTGCTGCACAAACATCGCTCATATTCGTCAGTGAACCATCTGCAATCACTTTCATTCTCCTGTTTCTTGCTGCAGGAGACATCTCTCCCAACCCCGGTCCACCTTCCTTTACCGCTCCTCCCACCTCTACCCCCCACCCCAACCCTGCTAACCTGCGTAATATTTGTTGTACGTCATTTCCTCTCCCATTTAAATGTGCTTTGTGGAACGCCCCATCCGTCTGTAATAAACACACTGCTGTCCATGACCTGTTCCTTTCTAACTCTCAATCTCCTAGCTCTCACAGAAACTTGGCTCCAGCAATCAGACACCGCATCCCTTGCTGCCCTCACCTACGGCGGCCTACACTTCACCCACACCCCCAGACCTGACAGGCCGGGTGGAGGAGTTGGCATACTTCTCGCTCCACATTGCACCTACCAGTCCTTCCTCCTAACCCTCACTCACTTTCCCCTCCTTTGAGGTCCACACCCTCAGACTCTTTCGGCCATTTTCCATCAGAGTCGCAGTTATCTACAGACCCCCCCGGCTCACTCCGCCAGTTTCTGGATCATTTTGCTGCCTGGCTTCCTCATTTCCTCTCAACTGAAATACCCACACTCATCATCGGCGATTCAACATCCCCAGTGACTACCCTAGTTTCCTTCCGCCTCTCATTTCTTTCACTAACCTCTTCTCTTGGCCTCTCGCAGTTTCCTGACTCTCCAACTCACAAGGATGGCAACTCTCTTGATCTGGTCTTCTGTCGCCTCTGCTCAATTTCTAATCTTACCAATTCTCCTTATGAACGCTCGGATCATAACCTTATCTCTTTTACTATCGACAACTTTCAGCCTTCTCTGGACACACCTACCCGTCGCCCATTCCGAAAACTCTGCTCTATCAACACTCAGGAGCTCTCAGACACCATACAGTCCTCACTGCCCCCAATCTCCTCTCTCTCCTGTCCTGACCTGGCTGTTAAACATTACAATGAAACTCTCACTACCACCCTGGACATATTGGCACCACTCACACACCGTACCACCAGAGTCAGACGCCCGCACCTTGGCACACCGCCTCAGTCTCGCTATCTGCAGTGCTGTTCCAGGTGTGCTGAGCGGCTGTGGAGAAAGTCAAAGCTACCTGCAGACTTTCTCCACTACAAATTCATGCTCAGGACCTACCACACTGCCCTTCACTGCGCCAAACAAAAATATTTCACCTCCCTCATCTCAACACTAAACACTACACAACAACCCAAAACGTCTGTTTGACACCTTCCACTCCCTCCTCAGGCCCAAAGCTCAGGCCCCGGTCACTGACCTCTGTGCTGAAGACCTGGCCACTCACTTCAAAGACAAAATTGACCAGCATCCGGCAAAACATCACATCACAATCCCCAATTAACACCGATCCTGTCCCCCCCGCACGTCCTCTAATCTGCTCTCGCCCTGACCCGACATCAGAAGAAAAGTGTCCAGGCTTCTCCGGTCTGCTCGCCCTACCACTTGCTCTAGTGACCCCCATTCCCTCCCACCTTGTCCAGTCCATTTCTCCAGCTGTCCTCTCTCTCACCTCACTACAATCTGTAACCTCTCTCTCCCCACTGGGATCTTCCCATCCTCCTTTAAACACGCTGTTATAACTCCCTTACTTAAAAAGCCCTCTCTGGACCCCTCCTGCGCCGCCAACTACCGACCAGTCTCTAACCTGCCCTTCATCTCCAAACTTCATGAACGCTTGGTCTACTCTCGCCTGAATCCGCCATCTCTCTGCTTACTCTCTTCTAGACCCTCTGCATCCGGTTTCCGCACCCTACACTCCACAGAAACTGCTCTTTCTAAAGTTTCAAATGACCTCCTGACAGCAAAATCGCAGGGTAACTACTCATTGCTGCTTCTTCTGGATCTCTCTGCAGCATTTGACACTGTTGATCACCAACTTCTCCTCAGCATGCTCCGCGCCATCGGTATCCAGGACACCGCTCTCTCTTGGTTCTCTTCCTACCTCTCTGACCGTTCCTTCAGTGTCTCATTTTCCGTTTCTACCTCCTCTCCTCTCCCTCTTGCTGTCAGGGTTCCTCAGGGATCCGTTCTTGGTCCTCTCCTCTTTTCACTCTACACAGCCCCCATTGGACAAACCATCAGTAGATTGGCTTCCAGTACCATCTCCTACGCTGATGACACTCAACTATACACTTCCTCCCGAGACATCACTCCTGCCCTGCTACAGAACACCAGTGACTGTCTGTCCACTGTCTCTGACATCATGTCCTCTCTCTATCTCCAACTAAACCTCACTAAAACTGAACTTCTAGTCATCCCACCATCTAATAACCGACCTCACCCTGCTATTTCTCTCTCATGTGTGGTACCACCATAATTCCTAGGCAGCAGGCCCGATGTCTGGGTTATACTAGATTCTGATCTGTCCTTCACCCCCTATATCCAATCCCTTGCCTGCTCCTGTTACCTGCACCTCAAGAACATCTCCAGAATCCGTCCATTTCTCACTGTGGAAACAACTCATACTCTCATTACTGCTCTTATTCATTCTCGTCTTGACTACTGTAACTCCCTACTTGTTGGTCTTCCTCTCTGTAAACTCTCCCCTCTGCAATCTGTCCTGAATGCAGCAGCCAGGCTTGTCTTTCTTTCCAGCCGCTATACTGATGCCTCTACCCTGTGTCAGTCTCTGCACTGGCTGCCTATTCAGTACAGAATACAACATAAACTCATCACTCTCACACATAAGGCTCTCCACAGTGCTGCACCCCCATACATCTCCTCCCTTATCTCTGTCTACCACCCTACCCGTTCTCTCCGCTCTGCTACTGATCTAAGACTACACACCTCACTCATCCGAACCTCCCATGCCCGTCTCCAAGATTTTTCACGTATTGCACCAGTTCTCTGGAACATGTTACCCCATGTGATCAGGCACACTCACAACCCTCATAGTTTTAAGTGCGCTCTGAAAACTCATCTTCTTAGACAAGCCTATCAAGATCCCTAATTGTCAACCCCCCAAATTCTGTCACAGATTCGTCACTTCCTGCACTTTGGCACCCACAGGCACTTATCTGTATATAGATGTATGGTTGGGATGGCAGGTTCATCCACATTTTATGTATACTACCCCATCTTTATGTAACATGGCTGGTCCATTGTAAACCAGCACTTGTCACCTTTTGTTTCACCCATACACCATAATAGATTGTAAGCTCTTGCGAGCAGGGCCCTCACACCTTGTGTCTCATTTGTCAGTAGCTTTTTTATAATGTAATGTCTGGTTTGTCTGTGCTTATTCCCTCTATATTGTAAAGTGCTGCGGAATATGTTGGCGCTATATAAATAAAGATTATTATTATTATTAATCCATTTGGATGCTAAATCATTTGGAAGGTGGGGTGGCCCTTCATCACCCAAAAGGCGTCACCTATAGTCTACCTACGTGGGGCCAACCTATAGCCTACCTACCTGTCTGAAGGCCACCTACAGCCTACCTAACTACCTGCGGCCTAACTGCTGCCTACAAACCTCCCTGGAGCTTACCAACCTACCTACCTAAGACCTAACAACCTACCTAATGGGGGTCTACCCAGGGCCCACCTACCTACCGGGTAATATAAATCTGAGTGGTACAGGCCATAACTGTAGCACAGCCTCCAGGGGGTTAGTCTCCTGTTCCTCCCCTCCCCTCTAGGAGACTGTGCCTCCAAGCTATGCCCTGTACCCAGCCCTGTGGAGTTTCGACAGAGTTGGGAGACAGTGAGGGAGGTGAGAATTCTTAGATATTTGTGTCAAAATCTGCAGGGATGAGTGGTGGTCGGGAGAAGTCATCATGGCGTTCTGGCCAAGATGCAGAAGAAAAGGCAAAGCGAAAGATTCATCAGAGAAATGTCAACTGTGAGTCACAAGATGTCACTGCACTGTAATCACTTGTATGGCTGTACAGCCTGTGTACAACTGGTATCTTCCACTATATGGACACTGTATGGAGGTAATATATGGTCTGCAGAGCCTGTGTACACTGGTATCTACCACTATGCGGCGGTAATACTGATCTTTATTCAGTAGTAGTGTAGGAGCATTATACAGTCACTATGCGGTGGTAATTTGTGATCGTGTTCTGGTGGTATTATCGGGTCCTTATGTAGTAGTGATATTGATAAATGTTGGTCTTGGTATAGTTGGATTTGTTTGGTAGCAGTATGACGTCGATACGTATGATGAGGTATTTGCTCTATGTAGTATCTAGTAACTGCATGACTATTATTAACGGGCACCGTTAAATGTTTGTGGTCGTGGTGGGAGGGGGGAATTAGGGGCCCATCCAAAAGTTTGCTATGGGGCTCAGGCTTCTCTAATTACTCCCCTGACTATAACGTCCATTAAACTGTACCAATAAAACACATACCGTATATACTCGAGTATAAGCAGAGTTTTTCAGCACAAAAAATGTGCTGAAAAATCCCCCCTCAGCTTATACTCGAGTCACTGTCGGCACTCGGGTGCTGCGATGGCCCGAGTGCCGACAGGGCAGCTTCAGTTATATGCGGCTCCTCATGGAGCGCATATAACTGAAGGCCGAGTACAGCTGACAGCCTCCGGGCGCTGCGATGACCCGGGCGCTGTCAGCGATCTCCTCCCCTGTGTGCGACTCCTCTGGAGCGCATACAGGTGAAGAGATACCACTGCGGCGCAGAGAGCGAGCGCTCCCTGCTCCGCAGTGGACTCCGGCACAGGCGGCGTGTGTCATCACGCTGTGTGCGCGGCCTGATGACATCACCCGCCTGTGCTGGGAAAACAGCGCGGGAGGCCGGACAGCGAGAAGGCGGAGCGGCGAGGGAGACGGAGCAGCGGGGAGCCAGGTAAGTGTTTTTTTTGTTTTTTTTTTAAACCCTGCCTACAGCCTACCTATAGGACCTATACCTGCCTATACACTGCCTACAGCCTACCTATAGGACCTATACCTGCCTACAGCCTACCTATAGGACCTATACCTGCCTATACCCTGCCAACAGCTACCTATAGGACCAATACGTGCCTATACTCCGCCTACAGCCTACCTATAGGACCTATACCTGCCTGTTCACTGCCTACAGCCTACCTATAGGACCTATACCTGCCTGTACACTGCCTACAGCCTACCTATAGGACCTATACCTGCCTATAGCCTGCCTACAGCCTACCTATAGGACCTATACCTGCCTATAGCCTACCTATAGCCTACCTAGAGGACCTATAACTGCCTATAGCCTGCCTAGGGGGCCTATACCTGCCTATAACGATCTATACCATGCCTAGGGTGACCTATACCATGTCTATAGCCTACCTAGAGGACCTATAACTGCCTATAACGACCTATACCTGCCTATAACGACCTATACCAGCCTATAACGACCTATACCAGCCTATAACCTGCCTATGGGGGACATATAGCTGCCTATATCTGCCTATGGGGGATATTAAACTGCTTATACCAGCCTATATCTGCCTATGGGGGACATTAAGCTGCCTATATCTGCCTATGTAATTTTATTGGTATCTATTTTTATTTTTAAAATTCACCAGTAGCCGCTGTACTTTTTACCCTAGGCTTATACTCGAGTCAATAAGCTTTCCCGGTTTTTGTTGCAAAAGTAGGTGCCTTGGCTTATACTCGGGTTGGCTTATACTCGAGTATATACGGTAACCTGTCCAGTAAGGCCGTGTTCACACGCTTATTCACGCGGATTTGTGCGCCGTATTGAGCGCACAAATCCGCCGTGAATACGGGTCGGGACGGGGCGGGGCCGGAGCGCGGCGGGGGCGCCGCTCTCCCGGCCCCATAGACAATGCATTGTTTACGGCGCGTCCGCGCCGTAAATAAATAATGTGCATGTCACTTTCTCCCCCCGCGGCGGAGTTGCCGCGCGGGGAGGAGAAGACGGATTCCACTGTTTCTCTATGAGAGTAGTGGATTACCGTAATGACTCCGACGGATTGGCGCCGTATTGAAGCGCAAATCCGGCGCGGAATACGGCGCCAATCCGTCGGCAAATTAACGTGTGAACGGGGCCTAAGAAATAAACCCTCACAAGGCGATGTTGACAAGAAAATAAAAGATTCGCGTCTTGGAAGTTTTCGGTCTCCTGCTTTGGTTATGAAGTGTTGCCTATAAAAATTTAAGTCTACAGCTGGAAAAGGCTGCTTAAAGGAAAGAATAGATTGTATTCAACTGTACAGTTAGGCCGTGTTCACACGGCTTATTCCCGACGGATTTGTGAGCCGTATTGAGCTCACAAATCCGCCGTGACTAAGGGGCGGGGCTGGGCCGGAGCGCGGCGGGGGCGCCGCTCCCGGCCCCATAGACAATGCATTGTTTACGGCGCGTCCGCGCCGTAAATAATGTTCATGTCACTTTCTCCCCCCCGCGGCGGATTCGCAGAGCGGGGAGGAGCGACGGACTCCACTGTTCTCTATGAGAGCAGTGGATTACCGCAATTGCTGCCGCGGATTGGCGCCGTACTGCAGCGCAAATCCGGCGCGCAGTACAGCGCCAATCCGTGCCAAAATAAGCCGTGTGAACGAGGCCTTAATGTCAAATTCAGGCTTAGTGGGGTGAGCCGTAGCCAAGAGAATAGCAGGCAGCTGCTGTGTTTTGAGAGGAATAATAAGATTGTTGATTTAGTTTGCTTCAGGTGTAATATCTACGTCTTACTGATATCTTCACATTGAATCACAAACCTTTCCTTACACAAGGACTCGCATGCTAGAAATAGAATAAAGCAAAAGTACGCATATATGTAATAGGGATCAGGGACTTTCTTTCTCAGGTAATTAAAGAGAAGTAAACTAAGTGTCCATTGTAAGAACCATGCACCTTCCAAGGAATAGATAAAAGTATATGTGCTCTATACTAGAGCATTTAACCTCCGTTCCAATGTATGGCACACTGTAATAAATCATAATTTACAGAGACGGAGTTTGGGAAAAACAAACAAAAAATCAAACAGATTTTAATGAGGAATTTTCAGCAGATTCTGCGTCCGATTCCACGTTAAAATCCTCATGTAATCCGGTGGTCATTCACTTGAAAGACCAGTTCACACTGTGAATTACATTGCAGATTTTCCACACCACAGATTTCAAACCCGTGGTCCAGAAAAAAAACAAAAAAAACAACCCAGAATGGACAAGTCCGTTCTTTCCAGCAGATCTTGCTTGGATTCCCTTTGAGCAGGGGTGACACAGGTTAGCCCTATTGAAATGGGGCTAGCTGGCGTCCAAATCGGAGGTGAAAACTGCCTCTACAAAGATAAAATCCACAGCAGAAATCCAAGTTATCGCCTCAGATTTCTGTTGAGGATAACATGTCAGATTTTTCCATTACCCGACATGTGAACCTACTCTTAGGCTTTGCTAAAAGACCTACAAAACTTCCTCTTCCTATTTATGTCAGTGTCATGATTTCACCAGTAATGGTGGCCTATTCTGGGCATCTTATTTGTGAGTGGATCTATATGACTGGCACCACACACTCCTGACCCAAGTGTCTGTAGAGTAACATTCATTACTAACCCCCCCTCCTAACCCTATGCCAGGGCATCTTCACAATTCGTTCAATACATGAACTGGTAAAACACCAGCCTAGTGAAAAAAAACATCTTCTCTTTGTTTTAAACACAGAAGCTAATGGGTGACAGATACCACAGTGGCATCTGGAGTTGGTATACTTCATTAAATCCTTCTGACCTATACATCAGAAAATTAGGAACAGCAACCATCTGTGAGTGAGGACATCCTGTTTATCTGTATGTTGGTTAAATACAGGTAGATATGCAAGGTGAGCCACTGGCAAGAAGAAAACTCTAAAGTATCTCAGATAAATGCTGAATAAATGCATTAATTATATAAAATATTTAAAGGGATTGACTCACTACAAGGATTGCTTTTTATGTTAGAGATCTTGCAAAAACAAGTCATTCAATAAGTGTCCATAAACAGTCCTACCTATTCCTAGATATCCCCTCTTGTATGGGCTGCATCAGCTCCTCAAGTCGCTATAGCTACAGACCTGTTTGATCTCTCCTGCCAGCACTGGTTGCTATAGCTACAGACCTGGCTTCTACTGCAGCCTAGTAGAAGCCAGAAACCAAGACCGAGGTAAGATGAATCAATGTAGTGAGACAACCAATTTAAGTGAACATAAAGAATAGAAAAGCTTGGAAGGCTTTAAACAGTGCGTTCATATTTTAGGAGTAAAGTACATGTCATCCATGTATAATAGGAGCAATCTAATTGCCAAAACCTCTCCCCTCAGAGTAATGTCACCAAGATTTCTTTTCCTCCAGACACAGAACTACGTTAATCGCATAATGCAGCTTGAGTGTGAATGCACACAGGATAACCTTGCAGCGTAAAATTTTCCACAGCAAATTCGCAGGTAAATAGAAAACTACAAATCTGCAACAGATTGTGCAGGTTTTGGTAGGGATTTTACCCCATTGATTGAAATAAGGTAAAATCCACAGTTAATCTGCAATAGAAATAGACTTGCTCCAGATTTAAAAATCAAAATATCAGATCATTTTATTGCAAAGAAAATTCCCTCCACATGGACAGTGCTGTACTCCGCTGCGGATTTTCCGTATGCAATTTAACATGAAAAATTTGCAGCAAATCAGTCAGTGAAATTGCCTGGAAACTTTCTCTGTAAATCTGCAAGTGAAAATCTGCAACAGATCTTTTTGTTTCAGATTTTGCTCCATTCAACTCAGTGGGATAAAATCATCAGAGAATCCAGGAAGACAGAACACCCATCAGAAAGGAATATTTTTGTTAAAACCAATATTCTTGTAAATGTTTTCTTTTATAGAATATTTGCCAATATTTTTTTGTTAATGTGCCAATCCTATGCAGTTACAAATTACATATAAAATTTTGCTCTAGCTGTGAGATAAAACTTCTGAATGGTAGGACAGAATAAACTCACTTTACTTTAGCTACTGCTTTCTAAATAGAGTCATTATAAACAGTAGGTAATAACAATGATGGCTCTATTGACCTCTCGACAATGATAAGATTAGTCTACAAAAACAAAATTTTGTTCTGCACATCTAAAAAACTTTTTTGAAAAAAAATGACCATAGGTGCATACTGGTAATAGACAAACACAATCCAATATCAGCAGCACACTAAAAGAACTATCAAGAGGCACATAGGAATTTTTGGGAAAGCACCCTCGCCACTCAGGATACATGAAAAACCTTCCGAATGTTCTGGTTCACACCTCTAACCAAAACTGCTCAAGCCCACCTCCCAATCAGCAAGGGGACCTCAACACAGGTGGGAGCCTAAACTAAAGTAACCTCTCTTAGGCCATGTTCACACGGCTTAAAATGGGCCGTATTTCGGTCCGTAATTACGCGCCGAAGTGCGCAAATTACGGGCTGAAAACGGCCCATTCATTACGGTAATCCACAGTTCTCATAGAGATCTATGGATTACGTCTCCTCTCCCTGCTCGGCCAATCCGCCGGGCGGGGAGATAAGTGACATGTGAATTACCAGCGGCGTATAGGCAGGGTAATTTTTTTCTGAATGGGTTTGTTTACAATTATCAGGCGCTACTGATAATACTTACACTTCTCTAACTATAGCTGATCTGAAAGAAGGACCGTCAAGAAATCCTCTTACTGCTGTGCAATCAGTGCTCAAAGAGGCAAACTCATAAAGAGTAATGTACAAAACATTAAAGAAAAAATAGATCTATCTATATATATATCCAGGGCTGTGGAGTCGGAGTCTATTTTGCAGGAGTCGTCATAAAATGGACTGACTCCGACTCCCAAAATATATAATAAGTTGGTCCAGTTAGTTCGATGCAAAGAGCAAGAGGAATTGGGTCCGGCCAGTGCTACTGCTCCCGTATCTTCAGTCTCATCATATGAGGAGTGTAACTGATGACATGGAGCAGACAAAGCGCTGCCCCAGGGGAGAAGATTCTGCTCCCAGGACAAACAGAGTTCAGCAAAATTTTTCACCTGCTTTCAAAGTAGAAGAGTTCAACCATTCATCAAAACTGACTGTGGCTGAGGCGATGCCTTTATACCCTGACATTGTTAGAGATGTTGCCCCTGTGGTCACCACTTTGCCCCCAACCCAAGTTAGTGTAGAGAGGCTTTTCTCTAGCCTGGAAATAATGAGATCAGATGTGAGGTCATGTATGCAGGATCAGATGGAGGCAATACTATTTCTCAGAACAAATTCAGAGACTCCACAAATGTTCCTGCAGTGTTTTGCATATTTACAATTTTTTTGTGTTCTAAAGTCGTATCCAATAAATATATTTTACACTGACAAGCAAAAGGGTAACGGTGTTTTGAACTTGTGACTTTCAGGCTCCATATCTCACCCTCCACTACAGCTTTGTACATGAGGCTACAGTAATTTTATATACAGTCATCTTACCTATGTTATACATAAATGTGACTTGCAAGTATTTATCATCTGCTTAGTTCTGCAGATTCTTTCCTGTAACTGCATTGTTACTGTTTTGCTCCTAAAAATCAAAATGTAAATTTTTATTACTTTGTTAGTATTTGGGAAATCCACCTTTGGTTTTCAATACTGTCTGAATCCTTCTGGGCTCTGGATCAGATTCAAGCATATCTTGACTAGAATCTGATCCCAGGTCTCTTCTACACATTCCCAATGTTGGTACAGACTGGACTTGGGTACGAATACAGCTTTTCTTCAACTCTACCCACAAGTGTTCATAAGCTCAAAACATTGTTACCCTTGGCCTCAGCCATAAGAAACTAAGATATTTGTCTATATGCAATGTCAACTTTTTCTGTGATCTGCTCTTATGTTCACTGTTTTTTCTAATGACCGTTACATTTGAGATTGTTTCAACATCCTTTTGTCTTTTTTTGAATAAGAAAAAAAACATTGTTACCCTTTTGCTTGTCAGTGTCTGTTCTACCTAAATAGCTTGATTATTGTATCATAAAGTGATAAACAGCCTGTTACCATTTTACTACAGTAAAGTTATCACTTAAACATGCGCCATGTATGAGGGAGTCAGGAGTCGGAGTCAGTAGTCGGAGGTTTGGGAAATTGAGGAGTCGGAGCTTTGGCTTGCCGACTCCACAGCCCTGTAGTTATCTATAGATACCTATATCTATCTATCGTTCTAGATAGACACATAAACAACCACCTAATTAAAAAAAAATCCATCCATGTTGCATATTGCTTGACAATATGTGAAAAGTAAAATGTAAAGATCTGCACCGCATGTCTGCTGTACTGTAATCCGTCAAAAGGGTTGAAATGGAAAGCCCATGAATAGAAACGGTGCAGTGCTGGAAAACAATGCTGCACTCCACCAAACCCAACTTTCCGATTATTTTATTCAAGTGCCAGTCTTGGCACCAATATTGAAAACAACTCCATAACAGCAGCATTTGCATATAGGGGACACTGTATTCTGCTAGCTGTAATAAGGACCGCTCAATGCGTCTGAAGGGGATTGGTTACAAGCATACCATACACCGCAGTTATTTCTCACAAGAAAGGACTGGCTGCATTTCACCATCTTCTGCTACTTACAATGAACTCCGCTGATGTCACAATAAGAACATGCAATGATCCGGAACAGTGGAACTACCCTGGAAATTGTGCTATCAGGAATAACAGATGGGTTTATTGTCTGATCATGCACTACATTAACATATTCATGTACTCCGGAAAGCCTACAATTCCCCTAGAGGTACCTAGGACATCAAAGTAAAAGTAGCAAATATCCTTGTGATCAGCAATGTGCAGGAAAGGAGGAATCCGAGAGATTTACTATATTAGCTAAATGCAGGGAAAGTATGCAAACAACTGGCGGTTACATGTGCGACAATCACAATGTGCAGCTTTGAGCTCAGTCAGCAGTGTGTTACATCAAACAGATTAAACGAAATTATCCCACAATATGAAATTCAGAATGAAAAGTGTATTAACCCAGTAGCCAGACTGCACAGAGCACAGCATCAAATAGTCATACATGACAGCCAGCCAGGAGATTTACCTTTAGGCTGCAGGCCAGCTCCATCAACTTTTTAGCATTGTCCTCAGAACGGTATCTCTTTGGAAGTTGAACACGGAAGAATTTCAGAGCACCCTCGAAATCGGTCAGCAGCAGATCATCCTTAGAAGTCTAAGAGAAATTAGAGCCTATTGGTTCTGTATCAGTACAAAACAGTGAAAAAAAAAAAAGGTATATGAAGGTCTATGGTTATGCTCACACAGAGAAATATGAACATGAAATTCCATGTCAAAATCCGTTGGAAATCCCATTCATTTTAGGCAGAATATCTACACCATAGTTTACCCTGACCTACCGGATTTATTCTGCTGTGAATTTCAAATACAAAAATTGTGGGCGGGGGGGGTGGGTGGATAAAGAATTGCTTCGTCAGTTCTTTGACATGGATTTCACCTGGATTGGGGTTTGTGACGCTGATTTGCTCCTCTGATGGAGGAAATGAACCGCGTCCAAATCAGCAGCCAAAACTATCGCTGCAAAGCCAAAATCTGTGGCAGAAATGCAAGGGTGTCATCTGGAATGTCCGCCATGAAATCCATGTATGATTTTTCCATTTGGAAAAAGTGGGTGTGTGAACATATCCTAATTGTACATTTATGAGATGGGTCGGCTGCACGGATTCTATGGTTGATTTTTCTACATTAACGTCAATGGGAGGATTCAAAATCTGCACTATGACCTATATGAAGGGTTTAGCTGAAGATTTCAGTGTTGATTTTTCCCCCTTCTATTAGTTAATGAAAAATCTACAGTAAAATCTATGATGAATTCAAACCAAAATCTGCAGCTACAGAGGTAGATTTTTTGTGTGACTTACAGCAAAAATGCAGATTATATTTTGTGGATTTTCAGCAGAAAATCCATATTCGGCTTGCCCCATGGAAATGTACCATAAATTCAGTGGTCCAGGTTACTGCTAATTGTATGATTTAATACATAGGACTTTAATTAAAAATTCATAAAAGCCACTTACCTTTAACAATCCCAGTGCAACATTAAAAATGACACTTATTCCCTGTTAAAGAAAAACAAAAATTCTGAATTAAGGTGTGTATACATACATTATATATCTTAAAGAGGTAATCCGATCGGGTATGTTCACACGGGGCGGACCTGCTGCGGATTTTATCATGGATTTGTTTCACCGACCCCCATGGTAGAAGGCCAAATCTGCAGAAGAGGCTAACTGCAGATTCTGCCTTTTCCAATTTAAGTCAATGCAAAAAATTTACAGTAAAATGCAATAAAATCTGCAGCAGATCCGCTCTGTGTGAATGTACATCGCTAATGCCGCCTCTAGGACAGCCGTCAGTCAGAACAGTTAGACATTTATGGATATGCCATAAATGTCTAAGGGCTTCATACGCTCTGAGAAGAAAAGAGGGGTGCCCCCTTTAAGCAAATATATTTCTAAGGTTGCTATCGACATGAAATTCTCACCAGATGTGGGTAACACCACATTCAATTCACACGGGCAAAGAAATCAAATTATAGAGGTCTATAAAATTAAGTGATGTGTAATAATGAGAAATGACACCGTGAGAAAGTATTGAGCACTTACTGAAAACTATTTAATACTTGGTGTTGGTGATAACAGCTTCAAGACGCCTCCTACATGGAGAAACCAGTCGCTTGCATTGCTCAAGTCGGTTTCTTCCACACAAACATTCTTCAATTCCTAAATCTCCCGTGGGCTCCTTCTATGAACCCTGAGCTTTAGTTCCCTCCATAGATTTTCTATTGGATTCAGTGCAGGTGAGTGGCTTTATTTTCTCTCTGAAACCAATTGACAGTCTCCATGGCTGTGTGTCTGGGATCATTATCTTGCGGACCCTCCTTTCATCTTATTATCCTGGTAGATGGCAGCAGATTTTTATCAAGAATGTATCAGTAGATTTGTCCATTTATCCTTCCTTTAAGGATAAGAAGTTTGTCAGTGCTTTATGCTGAAAAACAGCCACCACCATGACGTTTCCACCTCCAAACTTCACTGTTGATATTGTGTATTGGGGTGATATGTGGCGGCATTTGACCTCCAAACATGTATATGTATTATGACATCCAAAGAGTCTGATCTGGCCAGGCTATATTCTCCCAGTATTTCACAGCCTTATCTAAATGTTGTTGAGCAAACTCTAAATTCACTGGAACATGCTATTTGTTCCCTAAGGGAGTTCTGTGTGGTGAGCGTGCACACAGCCAATGAAGGTTAAGTGCATTATTAAGAGTTTTCTTTGAAACAATTGTACCTACTGATTTCAGGCCTTTCCGCAGCTCTCCACAGTTGGCCCTTTGCTCTTGGACAACTCTTCTGATAAATCTCGTCACTCTTCTGTCCGAAATCTTTTGGGGAGCACCTGGTGGTGGCCGGTGTATGGTGAAATGCTTCTTTCCAGTTCTGGATTATGACCCAAATAGGAAACTTCAGTAGTTCAGAAATTCTTCTGTAACCAATGTCATCAGTAAATTCTGTAGCAATAAGGTTGTGAAGGTCTTGAGACAACTCACTGGTTTTATCCATCATGAGATTTTTTTATGTTGCACCTTGTAAACAAGACACCTTTTTATAAGCGTTTGCTTTCTAATAACTGGTGGATTTTAGCTGGTGTCATGACTTTGGGCATGTCCCAAGGGCAAGGGTTTGCGGCCGGTTTTTCAGACGTTTGAGGTTTTGCTCCTTGGAAATGGGATTTTTTGCACATTGATAGATACCATATGAACTAATGTTCGTTTCCTTAGATTCATACTTAATTTCTGAGAGATCAGTGTGCGATTTTTAAAGTGAAAATTGGGGTACCCATTTTTTATAATAAGTCTATTAAAAGTTACATATTATTTAATAGATTTGAGGAGAAGGAAAGGAGTTTAAGTTTGCCCTTTGGCAATTGTGTATTCTATGTTCACCCCTATATTATAGCCTAACAATATCACATACCGTATTTAAAAGGGTTGAGCAATTTAAAAAAAAAAATTGTATAAAAAAACCCGCAGTCCCTTCTTTTCCCAATTTTCTAACATCCTTTTTTAATAGTAAAAATTGTGACCAAAATAAGTTTTGGAATTGTATCACTTTTATGTTAGGTACATTGTTCTATTGGTAACAGTTTTAGGCTGCGTCCCCACTGCACAGGACAAATACCGGCCGGGGAGGGGGGCGGCTTTTCTCTGCGATGAGTGGAGAAAAGCCCTCCCCCTTCACATTCATTTGCACATATTCCGTCCGAAAACCGGACGGAAGAATGTGCAGGTAGAATGTTTTGCAGCCGGACCGCCGGCGGAAAAACCGCCCGATGGAAAACCCGTGCAGTGGGGACTGCTGCACGGGTTTTCCATACAGCACAATTGTGCTCATTATCGGCCGGTTCTTCAGGCGGTCTGAAAAACCGCAAACCGGCTGAAAAAACTTCCAAAAAACCCCTGCTGTGGGGACATGCCCTCAGGGTTCGGTCAATTCTTTTTTTTTTTTTTTGTTTTGTTTTGCCTAAAATTTTGTTAATTTCACTTCTTTTACATATTGTTCCCCCACAAATTCAGAGAAAGACTTCTGGCGGAGCATTGTACATAACTTTTTTTTAGCATTTCCCCCGTAAAATAGGACCAAATTCACATCAGTTACAGGGCTGAAGACCCCAAAACTCCTGCAGTT
>JAODAL010060849.1:0-20654 GCA_025379985.1 Phyllomedusa bahiana | reverse complement strand
CCCTAGAGCAGAAGGCCAGGGCGCGGGCAGCCGCAGCACCCGTGCCCGGACCCCGTCGCACGGGGGGGGGCCGCGGGAGCTGCGGCGCCCGCGCCCGTGACAAACCCCCCCCCCCCCCCTTAGCCCCCCCTTTTCCCTTTTGAAATTTGCGGGAGACGGGGACAAATTTGCTCGGGTTCCCCATAACGCCCTCCGGGCCGAAGCCCTTTCCCGTCATAAATAAACCGCTTCCCCCTCACTGTTTTCTCCGCCGCCTCCTTGACCTCAAAATTTTATCATGCTAGCAACAGAAAAGGGCGAGACAGGTCTGGGGAGAAGGGGTTCAGCACCACGGGCTTGAGGAGGGACACGTAAAGCTTGGGATACGAAGCGGGGGCGGCAAGCTTTAGGGACGGGTTCAGCCGCTGAGCACCACAAAAGGCCCAGGTTTTTTGGGGCCCCAACTGGAAACGGGCCCCTTTTAAAAAACGGACGTCCCTTTTCGGCCAAATTAGCCGGCCTAGGGGGGGCCAAACGGGGAACCTTCACCTGCCCTTTGGTGCGGGCAAAAGCTTAGCAGGGCCTAGCGTGAGTTGCCAAGACCCTTATTCCCTTACTTGGGCTCCACGGCAGGGAAAAAAAGGGGTAGCCAGAGGGAGAGGTGCCGGGGATGAAACCCAAAAGACAACAAAAAGGGAGGCCCCAGCGGATTAGACTCTAAAGATTTATAAAAAACCCTTAAACCCGGGACCACCCGTCGCACGCGCCCTTAAGCAGGGATTAGCGCGCGGGGGGCTGTCGGCGGGAGACGGGAGCGGGGACTGGTAAGTACGGGGTTCCCACCCCTAGAGCAGAAGGCCATGGCGCGGGCACCCGCAGAAAACCCGGGCCCGGGACCCCGGCGCACGGGGAGGGCCGCGGCGAGCTGCGGCGCGCGCCCGGACAAACCAGAAAGTCTTTTGAAAATGCATGTATGAGTGCTGCCAGCTTTTCTGCAGAGGTTAAATGAGTGGGAGGTCAGCCTCTCAGTGCTCAGACTCCACACACTACATCAAATTGATTTGCATGACTCATTTCAGAAAAAGCCTCTTCTAAAGATGATGCACAAGAAAGCCTGAAAACAGTTTGCTCAAGATAAACTTATTTGGTTCAGATAGTTTCAAGCATGTGTGACTACAACCAGGTGAGAAGTACAAAGACAAGTGTGTCTTGCCTACTGTCAAGCATAGTGATGGGAGTGTCTTGGTTTGGTGCTGCCGGCTGTTGGGAGCTAAAGTTCATTGAGGGAACTATGAGTGCCAACATGTACTGGGACATACTGAAAAAAGCTAACCCCCTTTTTTTTTCCCCGGAAACTTGGTGCGGGGCAGTATTACAACTGATAAGCCCCAAACATGCCCCCCAAAATGCCCACTGCCTTGGAAAGAAATGAGCATTCTCCAGCCTTTAAACCCTATTGAGCATTGTGGGCATCCTCAAATGGAAGGTGGGGGAGCCAAGGACTCTAATACCCACCACTCTGTGATGTCACTGGAGGAGGGGAAAGGTTCCTGGGGAAAACCTATTAACCCCTTGTTAACTCCATCCCCAAAGAGTTAAGCAATGCTGGAAAATAATGGTTGCCACACAAAATATTGAAACTTTGGGCAAAAATTTGCCCCATTTTCACTTAGGGTGTATCATTTTGTTGCCAGCGGGACAATTGATGGCGTGGGGGCACACAAAAATTTAAATTTTTTAGATAACCTTTACATGACTATTTTACATTGATAAAAGTTAAAATCTTGTGTTTTCCCATGAAGAATATAATACAATTTTTTTTTTTTTCATATTCAAAAACAACTTTATTTAGATTAGGGACAGACATATAAATTTAAATTTGTACAGAAATCAATGACTGAATGCGGGAATACAATAAAAAAAGGGGGGAAACACACTCCCCCTACATAAAGGGAAAGGAACAAATGCAAGCAGCAAAATATAATGGGAGGATCCCAACCCCAGTTATGAAGTTTAGCGAGCAGGGTCCGAACCCTCGCAACAGGGGGCTTCCCAGGCAAGAGAGTGCACGGGTGGAACGCATAAAATCCAGTGTTTAACCTGTTATGGCAGGCAAAAATCTGCCCCTGTCCAAAACCCTTATGTGTACTTTATCAGAGCAAGTAGCTTGACTCGAAGAACAAAAAACCTTAGTCTTCAGTCATTGTGGGCATTCGGGGATGGGCCAAACCCTTTCCATTATAATTCAAAGTTTTTTTGATACTGATCCCCCCACAGAAGACTGCCCAGTCCCCCCCAGGTTTGGAAAAATTTTTTTGTAGACGAAGGAGAGGGGCCCTAAACCCCTCCCCCCTGTTTTTGTGTGTATTTCCTGAAACCAGTCCCACTGAGGGGCATCAGTGGAAAGCCACAGTCTGGGTATAAGGGGCCTGGCGCAAGTATCATTGGGAAATAAGATGGTTTTTCAAGTTTGGGGGTTGGGAGAGGGAGGGCGAAAAGGAGGAAGTAAGCGACCCGCCTGTAAAAAAATTTTCCTTCCCCCCACGAAAAAATTCACCCTTTTCCCCCGAACGTTGGGGATCGGGCAATCCCACCAATAGGAGTTTTGTCCCCCTCCCCCCCGCCCACACCCAAACATGTATTGGACTGAAGGGAAAGGCATGAGCAAGCCAATCCCCTGACCCCCCCGTCAGAATTTTATTTTTTCAATTCTTGGGCTTTAGTAAAATAGAGGTTTTTGGAGTCAGGAGAAATCCCATAAAACTTCCCCAAAGCTTAAAACCCCAAAACTCGCTCCCCCCTTTTCTGGAAGGGCAATCTTCCCAGGGGGGGGGCATTACATTTTAAAAGGGGCCTGACAGGGCTCTTTTTTCTGGTTTTCTTCCCGAGCCCCCACCGTCAAATAGGGGGGCCCGGTCCAGAATATCTAGAGGTGACATTGGAAAATAGGGCTTCTCATTTGGGTAAAAATTAAAAACGAGAAAACCTTGTTACACTCGTTTTGCCCATCAGGTCTTCATAACAAACGGGGACCCACGGATAAACCCCCGAAGCAACAGTGTATAGGCCGCCCCCTAGACCAGTTTGGGACCCTAGCGATTCCGGGGCAGGGGGGTTCCCTGAAGTGATGAACGGGCCCCCCCCAGTAACCAAAAATTTTATTTTTTGGGCAAATGCCTGCAGAAAAAGATCGTCGTTTGTGTCACAAATGGAAGGACGAGCATTTCTTCCAAAGGGTGTAGGGGGGAAAGCCGGGAAGACCGCCACCGTGCCTATGGAGCACGGCTCATTTGAACCCGCAGTTTCGTTTTCTCGCTGGGAAAAATATCCAGGATGCGGACCGCAACTGCTGCCAGATAGTATGCTCGAAGATCAGAAGGCAATCCCCCTCCTTTTTGGGGGGTATCAATTGGACTGGGGTTTCCAGGATTTTCGCGCCCAGCAAAATCTAAACCCGCGGCGCAGGGGCAAAAAGAAACTTTGGGGAGGGGATTGGGGGCGGCCTGAAAGGGTACAAAGCCGAGGCAGGTGTTCACTTCATAATATTAAAACCTCCAATCCCGGAAAAATCTCACCTGTCCCCTTTCAGGGCCCCCTGTAATATCCCGTGCAGGGGTTAAAATTAAGTAAAGGTCTCCTTGGATCCGAGGGAATGTGACACCAGGATGGGAAGGGTTTTGTGGCCCAAACGAACGGGAAAGAGGATTTTTAAATTATTTATTCTCAGTCAGGGAATTGAACCCAGGGCTGTGTCTTTCCTGTTCATTTGTGGTTGTGAGTATGCCCGCGTCCCCAAATACGGCCGGAGTGAGGTTTTTTCGGTTTCGTAAGGACAGGATTGGTTTCTGCGAAGGCCGAGCTTTCACCTTTTGATTCCCTACCTGAATTCCATGAAAACGGGTTGTTTTCGTATGGGCCGAAATTTGGTCCCAAGCAAGGGGAGAGGGGGGGACAAGGGGGAGCCCGCTGGTGCCATTCCAATCGCCACGAGGTCCAATAAGAGCCCTTTATGCGGTTCTTGCCTGCGGAGAGGGATAGGGCATAAATCTACCCTCATTTAGGCCGTCCGAGCCCCCAAGTCCGGACAGGAAAAGGCCCGCTACTCGGGGCAAATGCCTTTTCGGCGTCGAGGGGGGAATCATACATGCATCCCCCCTTTCAGACCCGTTCATGGAGAAAAGGTCTTTAGCAGTTGCTTCGCCTCCCTAGAGGGCATGAACCCCCCCTGGTCAAGGTGGGGAGCGTATTTAAGAGTGGGTTTAGATGGGTTGCTAGCATTTTGGGAAAGAGTTTTGTGTCATGGGTTATCAGGATATCGGGCTATAACTTGACATTCGCTGGGTCCCTTTTCCCCCTTTGGATTACCATTATGTGCGCGGTAAAAGGCGGAGTCGAAAGGGGACAGCAGAAACCGTGTTAAAAAGGGCCTCAGAAGGGCCCCTGTCAACTCCCCCCCGGACTTTTTAGAACGGGGGCCGTGTAGCCCTCTGGACCCCGGGGTCTTTCCCCAGGGCAGGGGGAAAAATTTCTGGGCCCGAGTTCCCCGGGGAGAACGGCTCCTCCAGGGAGGGGGAGAGTTGCGGAGGGGGGGCCGGGGGGGAGCTGCTTTAAAAGGGAAACCGTAGGATCGTAGGTGACCAAGGGTCAGTGTGGGGGTCCCCGGGCCCCGGGGATTATTAGGTTATTTTAATATTTGTGAAACCCGAGGGCTCCCCGCAAGTTACGACTCGTCCCTCTGATTTTTAAAAAGCGAACAAAAAGGGATGTCTCTTTTTCGGGTGCACGGGCCCAAAAACTTCCGGCTTGTTTTCTCCAAGTGTAGAAAAAGCTCGCGCAAAATTACGGGAACGTCTGTGCCTTGCTCCAGAGCTGAAGAACCTCTTTTCCCCCTGTAAGGGCTCCAATCCGACTCCATCCGTGGGTTAAATGGTCATTTCCAAGGAGGCGTTTGTGCCACAAGACTGCAATTACCACCGCTGTTTTTTCGTCCAGTCCCCTGTTTAATAAAACCCCCTAAACAGCATTGAGGGCCTCCCTTTTGGCCTAAGGGCGGGGGGTCGTTAAGGGATCCTCATAAAATGAAGCAATAAGGGGCTGGAGCTCTGACAGGCACAGGAAATCGTTCAAATAGAGTTTATTTAAATTTAATTTCCAGGGGGGGAGCTCGCTTAAAATTGGAGGACAAAACGCGTGTATGGGTGCTGATGTGAAAAAAATTGCAATTCCCAAAGGTTGCTCCGCTATGGTGGTAGGAAGATGTGTGGGAAAAAGTAGTCTATACGACGTAAGGTGATGGGAAAAAATAAAAAATAAAGTCTTGCTCGATGTAAGACTCCTTATCCCATTTTCAGGTGTGTAGCATTTTCCAAAACCATTGGTGGTATGTAAAGCCCCCGCCGATTACCCCCAATTTTTTCGGGAGGGGTTCAGACAAAAATTTAAATCCCCACGGAGGAAAAAAACCCCGGGCGGCAAATGGATTATCTAGGTTTTACTAAGAAAGGGGTCTGGGGCCTTAAGGGTGATAATTTTGCTAGGGGGTAAAAGGTTCTCTGCAGCTTAAATTTTTTACAAAAACACTCTCGCGTCTCGTCCCCCAAAGACAACCATAAACTGAAAAGGCAGAGATTTTTGCATAAAAAAGACTACTTTTGGAATGGAACGCTTGAAAAGCACCAGCAGGGTAATAACGGTTTTTGTACATGGGTAGGGGTGAAAGACGTGGGGCTCTTTCAAGCATACATCTAGAGCGCTGTTTAGTAGGAGGAAAGGATCTTTTTACCTTTTCTTGGGGACATTGAGCCCCTTTTCATTAAAGGGGGGTGATTCGTTAAAAGCCTTGGGGGGGTTGCATTTGTAAAATTTTTAATGAACTCCCAGAATCAACCCCGCCCCGCAACCTATGACCATAACATTAGGGAAATTTTGTAACAAAAACCCCAATTTTTAAATAACAAAGATCCCCAAAAAAGGACCAAAAGCAAATTAGCAATAGATCACTGCAAAGGCCATAGGGGGTCAAATACCCCACAATGGGGGGTCGAAAAAGGGCCAAAGTTTACCGGATGGGTTGAAAAAAAACTTTCAAATAAGCACATAAGGCTAAAAGGACAAGTGTATCCATAGGAGAATTGTACGTTGGGAGCAGTCGACAACGGGGTCACGTCAAGTGGGGGGGGAAAAAAAGGGGAAAAGGGGTTAAAGAAGGTGATGGGACGGGGAAAGGGGGAGGGAAGGGGGAAAGGAAAAAAGAAGAAGAAAAAAAAAAATATTTTTTAAAGGGACACACCCCGGGAGGGTGGGGTTTAGGGGGGGGAAAAGGGGTTAGGGGGGACAGGGATTGGGAAAATTTTGGGCGACCCCGCCGTGGGGGCCCCCCCCAAACCGGGGCAACCCTTTATCAAAAAGGGAAAAAGAATTTTGGGCGCCTTAAGGAACAAAAATTCGGGGATGTCAAGGGTCCTTTTTTTGGGGGGGGTCGCATCCCGCCCCATGTGCTCAAGTTTTGGGCCGTGGGGGCGGGGAAATTCAACGAAAGTCTAAAGTGTAAACCCCATTAATTCAAACCCCCAATCCCCCGGAAACGAGGTGCGGGGCCCCCAAAATACCAAAAAACCAAATCAACACACGCTAATAAAATTATAACCTGAAAGGGAAAAAAAAAAGGTTTGGTTTGGGGCACACACCCCCCTTCACGTGGGAAAGCTCTCACACGGGGAAAGGGTCGGTCTGCCCTTTGTGAAAAATTTCCCCAAGGGCATGAGGGGGAAAGGCAGGGGTTTATCCACTCCGGTGAAGGGCCCCAAAGGGGCGCCGCCCCAGGTAAAAGGATTTTTAGGGTGGCACCCAGGAGGCCCGGGAATCTGTGCCGGGGCCCCAACCGGGTTGCGGTCGATCATGGACCCCCTCGATGGGGTCAGAGCGGCAGGAGACCCCCGGGTCGGTGTGTCAGGGGGCCCGCCACCACTCCAAGACCCATCAAGGTCTGTCCGCAGCTCAAATTGCAGTGGGACTGTACTGGCCCGCGATCCTCTTGATGGCCTCTCGGCCCCTCAATGTGGCTGAGTCCAGAAGGTAGGTCCCTATGTCCAGGGTCTCCTATTGAACTGCGGTTAGCACTGACAGGGTCCCCATAGGGAGAGTCCTGTGATCCCTCTGGGTGGGGGCAACTGGAGTTCACCTGGTCTGTGTGCTCTTGCCTGTGAGTGCCACCAATTGCGTCTCCCGGGGCTTCCACTGCCCTCTGGGCAGATTGTGGAGCTTGCAGGTTAAGGGACCCCTTTGGGGCAGTATCCAGCCTCGTCATCGCCTCTCCCCATTTGGAGCTCCCGCTGGAAGCACCTGGTGCCCCCAGTGATGAGCGGTGAGGGGACCCATTTGAGGGGGTTGACGCCTCCGCCGCCCAGGGTGTGGAGGTGTTATGGGCAAGGTGAGGACTTAGTGAGGGTCCTGAGGGCGATTGGCGTGGTTCCTCCCTTAACTTGGTCGGCGCCGCCACGTTGCATCCAGTGGCTGCCGCCATGATGTCCCCGCCAGGCCCCCAGTCACGCACCTGATCCGAGGCTGGGAAGTCACGGTCCGGATCAGCCCGGCACTGACCTGCTTGATAGTTGATGGCTGGGTCTCGTGTGCCCGTCTGGCTCCCTCCTGGTGCCGGTCGGTGCTGTGGTGCTATCTGTGCGGTCCGCTGCTGTGTAGTCGGTGTGCGGTCTGCCGGGAGCAGCTCCGGCCTCCTCCTTCTTCCTTCCTGCGAGGCACGGGGCGGCAGGTAGGTTGGATCCTGTGGGTCGGCAGGCAGAGGGTCTGTGCTCGCTGGTCCCTTCTTCCTCGTGGCTGTTCTGCGCGCTGTTGCTTGCAGGCAAGATGGCGCCCGGCTCTCCGGTGCGCGGGAAAGCAGGCCGTCCTCTTGTAAGTCCTGCAGAGGGGAGAAGTAGTTGGAGATTGGGACTCCTTCCTGTGCAGGCAGGGTTTTAGGTACGGCAGGCACCTTTTTGGCTCTCTTCTGTCTCAATTTTAGTGCCCGTTTCTAGGCTGAGTGCTGGTCCTGGACGGAGCTCAAGCTGTGCACGTCTTCACTCTAGCATGGTTGGCCACGCCCCCGATATAATACAATATTAACAAAAATGTGAGGGGTGTACTCACTTTTGTGAAATACTGTAGATACAGAGCAAGGTCAGAGAATTAAACCTTTGTAACTTCTAAAGAATAACCTGGCTACTCCTCTGACCTAGCTCATCCAGGTTTGTTTTTCATGTTTCCATTGTATAACTTTAATATCTTTTCACCATTTGAATGGAACCAGCTAATCTTCAGACATCCATTTCTTTACTGAGTTAATTAAATGTTACTGAGCTGAGATTGTTTCCTTTCTGGTGTTGGTTGCTGGGTTGGTATGCATTTCCCTACTACTATTTTGCCCATGGCAAAAGTCGACTCTGGTATCCGTAATTGAAAGACTCTCTTTAAAAACCCCAGTGCAGGGTATATATCAAAAGATTTTTTGACCTGGATTTCCCCCTGGAATTTTTTTTCTTTAACAGAATAGTTCCTATTAATGGTGACCTGTGTAATTCTCAGCAACAAATCCTGTTCTTCTAACCGTGCCCTGATTAACTATGCGGTAATTTAATTAATTTCACAGGCATTTAAAGGCATGTCTGAAAATAATATAAAACATTCACCGCTGCTTAGCTCATATAAATGCTAATTGCTTATTAATTTGAATTCCCTCCCTAAGATATTAATTTACATTATTTTAATTAACTGTACAGTATTATGTAAACATAAAAAGAACATGGCCCTGTTTCAGATGCCCTGTTTAAGTTTCTACATATGAACACTGACATTCTCCATTGACATTCACTTCCACCTTTGAGATATTTGACTTAAAAAGTTTAGAAAATGCTTAGTCTATAGCCAGATTCCAATTTATAGATTGCAGAACATTGCAAACCAAAATGTATCATTAAAGGGGTTGTCTCACTACGATTCCTCTTACCTCAGTCCTATTTTCTTGGTTTCACTTTGAATTCAGGGGCGTGTTAACTGGCTTCCACCCGGCTGCAGTAGAAGCCAGGTCTGTTGCTATAGCAGCCGGTGCTGACAGCCTATCAGGAGAGAGTAAACAGGTCTGTAGCTATAGCGACCTGAGGAGCTGATGTAGCCCTTACAAGAGGGGATAGCTAGGAATAGGTAGGACACTGTTAATGAACATATATTGCAAAGTGACTTGTTTTTTCAGGATCTTTAACATTAAAAGTAATCCTTATAGTGAGACAACCCCTTTAAGTCCAAATGCCAAATTGAGTTGTCAGTAGGCTATAGGTCATGCACACCCACTGCATTCTAGACTCCTAATGTAAGGGATGCCATAGTCACACCCTGCATTAGGACTTCTTCCTGAGCTGTACCAAAAGGAAGTATGTACTTTTTGAGCAACGATTTGTGGATCCGAAAAGTCGGTGGGAGACGAAGACGAAAAGTGACTGGATTGATAACCTGTAGAATGGAATAGGGACCAATATAAATGGGAACCAACTTATGAGAGGGAGTCTTATGTCTCATATTTTTGGTGGCAAGCCAAACGTTATCCCCGACTGCAAACTCAGACACTGCAGTGCGTCTCTTGTTGCTGTGGGTAACAAGGAAAGTCTTAGACCTAGACAGTTTTCATAAACGTTTCCCCATCATGGGGAGCCAGCATATCCTCTTTAAACTTTAGGTTAAAAATGCATGTAAACTCAGTTCAACTTTTAAATTCTTTTTAATAATTTCAATAATTTATTGTATACTGCTACAAACCATGTTATTGCTGGTCCACTACTGAACTAGAAGTTGTCCAAGGAACCAATATATTATCAATATAATCAAATAGATTATGTGTCAACTCTTAAGAAATTAACATTAGTGTGAAGTAATTGGTTCAAAAGTCAGCTCCAATGTTGGACCAACATTTTATCAGACCCTGGGACCAACAGAGCATCTTCTAGTGTTTTGATCAGACAGTTTTACCTTAGTTTTCTGGGTCTTCCATATGCATGACTTACTCATTTCCTGGCACTATCCTTCAAGAGAATAAACTCATCAGTAACTGGACAATCCACCACTCATTCAGCATTAATCAAACTCCTTTTTGGGACCTAAATCCCTGCCCAGGTCATACATTGAACTGACTGGATAGTTCACATTCAGCGACCTACGCATGTAATTATTCTTTCATTGGCTCCAGAGAACAATTTGAACAAATTAGAAAGTTCAAACTGCCAACTGCATACATCTACTCCCATGGGGGCATTTAGTACCGTGTTGCAAAAGGTCAATTGTGCAGTCACATAAAGCAACATTTTTTTATTGGGTTCATTATTGTGAAACTGATTAAAGGTAATATCTGCATAACTGATTTAAATGAATTTGTGTTTTTTATTTGTGTGTTTGATATAAAATATACTAACACTGTAATTGATAAAATAAAAATTCTGAAAAAATATAAAGACTAATATAAAAAAGAAATGTAGCTTAATGAAGAATACTTGCAAATTTAAATAGAATTGTTGGCATCACCATAAACTGCATATCCTAAAAAATGCAAAACTATACACATAAATCATAATTAAGGTATATCAAAATATATGTACACTTGTGTATTGTTAAAAAATATTACATTATTTATAGTTTTCAATACCTAAGTATACACATTTCCACTATGTAAACATATATAATACAGTATATTCCATCTTCTTCTTATACTTACCTACAAATAGCTTAGATGTCTGAGGCTTGCCAACCAGACATTGCCAACCAGACATTTAGGCTTGCCAACCAGACATTGACCATCACTGCACCAACAGTTCAATAAGGTGTTGCACCATCTCTTTTCTATTAGAAAAGGAAAGGGTCAGTGACAACCCTTGAATATTTATTATTATTATCATTATTATTATGATATGTTTTAGAGCGCCTTTGGTTCCAGAGCGCATTAAAAAAATTATAGCATAAGTTGGCATACACTATACAATTTTGCAAGTGTGTAACCTTTGAGAACATCTCACAACATTGTACACACATGTTCAGAGGGGATATGGATTCTTATTGAAGAGATTCAGTGGTGTATGAAGAATGCTCCATGCAATGCTCCATGCATTCTTCTTAGTTATTGAAGTCAATAGGGAAAATAGCCATCAAATCCTTAGGGTATCCGCAACATAGATTAATGTGCTGCAGCTTGCAGGTGTAAAAGTTGCATAGCAGGTCAGTGAACATTTGAACTCTATAAAAGCGAAATTGCATTTTTCTTCATGTTCCACCCCACAATGGATTTATGGTTTCCTAATATATTATATAGCAGCGGTTCTCAACCTGTGGGTCGCGACCCCGGCGGGGTCGAACGACCAAAACACAGGGGTCGCCCCGGCCCGGGCCGGGCGGCCGGCCGGAGAGCTGAGAGGGGCACCGCACTGGCTTAATAGCTGCAGGGAGGAGTGCTGTGGCCGCCGCTGCGCCCCTCCCTGCAGCTGCTTGCATAGTGCGGCACCCACAGCGTTTGTATTACTGAGTGGAGGGGGGGCAGTGGGCGCCATTACTCGCAGCATTGGTGTCTCAGTGAGCCGCTCCTGTGAGCGGTGCTGCGGCGAGGACGGACTTACGTCCCGCCGGTTCTTTTTGGCGGTACGTGCAAGACGTTGAAAGCATGCTGCATCACGCGCCCACAATATGTACCAAGCATCAGGAACAGCCCTGCCGTACTCAGTGCAGAGAGAACGCTGACACTGTACGGCAGGGCTGTTCCTGGCTGCAAGGTAATTTAGTGTTAAACACACACATCCATAGCATCATGTAATCTCTGTATGTGGTACAAGTAATATGTTATTAACCTGTTACTTGTACCACATACAGCCATCACATGATATACACATTACATTTATCCCCCCCCCTTATAAGGGGGGCTGTGAGTGGCACATGAGGGGTTACATATGTAACCCCTCATGTGCCAATCACAGCCTCCCCCGGACAAGGTTACATCTATGTAACGGCTCTGCGTGGTACCTTTATATGTATGTGACATGTAGAGGTACCACTCAGAGGCGTCACATATATGTAACCCCCCATGTACCACTCACAGTCCCCTGTATAAGGTTACATCTATGTAACGGCTCTGAGTGGTACCTTTATATGTATGTGACA
This sequence comes from Phyllomedusa bahiana, assembly GCA_025379985.1. Taxonomy (NCBI): domain Eukaryota; kingdom Metazoa; phylum Chordata; class Amphibia; order Anura; family Hylidae; genus Phyllomedusa; species Phyllomedusa bahiana. The sequence continues at coordinate 8,495 of JAODAL010060849.1, read as the reverse complement.
TGTAGAGGTACCGCTCAGAGGCGTCACACATATGTAACCCCTCATGTAGCAAAATTACAGTTTTGAAGTAGCCATCAAAATTATTTTTTGGTTTGGGGTCACCGCAACATGAGGAACTATATTGCGGGGTCACGGCATTAGAAAGGTTGAGAACCACTGTTATATAGTATTGTAAATGATAACATTAAAAGTAAAACTTGCCCCACAAAAGCCTTCATATAAAAAAAATGCCTGCATTGAGTAAGGGTTAACTTAAGTTTTTGAATACGTAATTTCCATTATACAAGGCCTCTCCTGAAAGTGGCGTTGTCTGGATATGTTGTTCTATACTGTTCAGCATTGATAGAGCCTTGCAAGATGTGTAAGCTTCAAATGCCATAAGCGCTAAAGCAACCCTATACCATCAGAGATGCAGGCGTATGAATTGATAACAAGTTCAATGGTTCCTCTTCACTTGAGTCCACAGGACAAGACGTTTGTAGTTTCTATGACATATTTCAAATTTAGACTTCTCTGACCAATTTACAACTGTCCATTTTGCAACAGTCTATTTTAAAAGCGCATTGGCCCAGAGAAGATGGAGGTGTTTCTGGATTGTGTTCATATACAACTTCTTCTTTTGCTTGGCCTTTAACTTGCATTTGTGGTTTGCATGATGAACTGTGTTCACAAACAATGATTTCTAGAAATATTCCTGAACCCATGAAGGAATTTGCATGACTGATTCATGCCTGTTTTCAATACAGTGCTGCCTGAGGGCTCCTGGATCACAAGCATCAAATGTTGGACTTTTCCCTTCTGTTTATGGATTTCTTAGAGTCTTTGAATCTTTTGACAATATTAGATACTGTAGGTGGTGAAATATCCAAAGCATTTGGAATTTTACATTGAGAAATATTTTTCTGATATTTTTCCACAATTTTTAGACAGCCGGGTAATTTGAAGCGATGAGACAAAAGACAATAGACAGGACTTTGATGGGTGCAAATAGGTTTGGAAGAATCAAGAGAAAATGGGGCTAATGGATCGAGAAATTAAAGGAACTGTCAAGTTTGGTGCAGGAAGCCTGATGATATGGGGTTGTTTCACAGCCAAAGGCGTTGGATACTTGACCAGGAGTGATGGTGGTCTCAATGCTTAGTTATATGTGAGTATCCTACAAGACAAGTTACTTTGTACACTCGAATACTATGGGTATGAAAAGGATGACATAGTTTTTCAGCAGGACAATGACCTGAAGCATATGTCAAGATTGGTGAAGAAATGGTTCAATGACAATGAAGTAGAGTTGCTGGATTGGCCCTCACAGTCTCCAGACGTCAACACAATCGAGTAGAGTTTAATTCATACCCAAGTAAGTCGACCAGTATTCACCAGCTTTAGGAACGTGAAGAAGAGAGCTTAGATTAATGCTTCAATCTGATCGAGATGCCCAGTAGGATTAAGGCAGTGTTGAAAGCCAACGGTGTATTTACAAAATACTAACAACATAATACAATTTGAACTTTAGATATTTTGGAGCAAAACAGTAACAATGTTACATGACAAGAATCTGCAAAACTAAGCATATGCTAAATAGTTGCAAGTCAAATTGGTGTATGAGATAGCCAAGATGATTGTCTTTAAATTGATGGTCATTGATGGAGCCTGAAAGTCAAAAGTCAAAAACATTAATGATCTTACACATGGATTGCACAGTAGAATATCGATCTTTGCAGATGATACTAAGCTCTGTAATGTAATCAACACAATATAGGATAATGTTTCATTACAAAGGGATCTGGATAAGTTGGAGGTCTGGGCAGAGAAATGGCAGATGAGGTTTAACACAGATAAATGCAAGGTTATGCACATGGGGAGGAAAAATCCATTCCATGATTACATGTTAAACAGAAAAATGCTGGGAATAAGTGATATGAAGAAAGACTTGGGAATCCTGGTGGACAGTAAACTTAATTATAGCAGCCAGTGTCAGGCAGCAACTGCCAAGGCTAACAGGATTATGGGGTGTATTAAAAGGGGCATAGATGGACAAGATGAGAATCTCATTCTCCCATTATACAAGACACTGGTCAGACCACACATGGAATATATGGTGTACAGTTTTGGGCACCAGTTCACAGGAAAGACATTGTAGAGCTTGAACAGGTACAAAGGAGGGCAAAAAAAAACCAATAAAAGGACTGGGTGGAATGCAATACCTAGAAAGATTAGCAAGATTAGGGTTACTTAGTTTAGAAAAAAGACGGCGTCAGTGGCACATAATAAATATGTTTAAATATATTAAAGGTCAATATAGAGATCTCTCTGAAGATCTATTTATACCCAGGACTGTATCCAGAACAAGAGTGCATCCTCTACATCTTGAGGAAAGAAAGTTTCTACATAAATATAGAAAGGGATTCTTTACTGTAAGAGCAATAAGAACTCACTGCCAGAGGAACTTGTCATTGTGAATTCACTAACAGAGTTCAAATATAGGTCTTGATGCATTTCTAGAGCGTGATAGTATAAGAAGCTATAGTAACCAGGATTCTGGAGAAGGGTCAGTGATCTAAGGACTTTATTCTGATTGCCAGATTGGAGTTGGGAAGGAATTTTTTCCCTAAAATGATGACAATTAGCTTCTACCTCATGGGGGTTTTTGGCTTCCTCTGTATCAACACTGTATCAACACTTTAGCACAATAGGCAGAACTGGATGGACGTCTTTTCAGATTTACTATGTATTTATTATCAGGACAGAAGGTGGATTCACTGGACCGCCACAAGTGATGGTATAAGCCACGCCAGGGAGCAGAATCAAGGTAGGTCGCATTGTTCACTAGGGCCCGCCACAAGGCAGGTTGGACTTGCTGTGGCAGGAGCCTACCAGGTCGCTACCCCTGACGTAACTAGCTTGCAGTGGCAGCCGGGGTGCAGCGTGGTACAGAATTAGCAGGCAGATACGAGTTTAAAACCCAGAGGAAGGTCAGGGCAAGCGGCAGGTAACTTGGTCAGGAAAACGAGCACGAAGGGTCTGGTACATGGGATTACAGAAATAGTGCAATAGACTCCATGAACTAACTCCTCAAAAACACCAACAAAGTGGTGGAGCAAGAGGAAGGAGGAGCGCTAATAAAAGGGAAGTTAGAACACAATTGGAGGTTAAGGGTGCACTGGTCCTTTAAATCCAGTAGAACGAGTGTGCGTCCTAGAAGCAGGGGAGAGAGCAGGAGCGTGGAGCGTGGCGGTGAAAGCTCCACCCACAGGCCGGAACCAGGTCGGCAGTGTGAGTCATGCAGTTAGCTGGAGACTGCCAAGAAGGAGGGGGGGCAGACGTGACTGTGGGCTGGGACATGGCCAAATTGCGGCCCCTGACAGTATCCCCCTTTAGGCCCTCTCTTCTTATGGTTACACCACAGATGAAACTTGCTAAAGAGTTCAGGAGCATTGATATTCTCAAGTGGTTCCCAAGATCTCTTTTCCAACCCGAACCCCTTCCATTCAATGAGGTAGACCTCCTTTCCTCTGATACACTTCATGGCTAGGATCTCCTGAATTTCATAGGTATTCTCTACATCGGCCTCAGCAGGTGGAGCCACCGACCGTTTGGAAAAACGGTTCAGCACCACAGGCTTTAACAATGAGACATGAAATGCATTAGGGATGCGCATTGAGGGAGGAAGCCCCAGCTTGTAGCAGACAGGATTGATTTGCCTCAGAATAGGGAATAGGCCTAAATACCGAGGACCAAGCTTGAGGCTGGGGATTTTCATTCTGATGAATTTTGCGGAAAGTCAATCTTTATCCCCAGGCTGGTACACCAGAGGAGCTTTATGTCTTCTGTCTGCTTGTGATCTGGTCCTGGCAGCAGCCTGTTGGAGGAGCAGATGTGTTTTTTGCCAGGTGCGGGACAGATTGTGAACTTGGGTGTCAACCGCCGGGAGACCAAAGGCAAGCGGAGGCGAGGTCGAGGATGACAACCATAGATTATGAAAAAAGGCGATGCATCAGCAGATTCCGAATCTAAGTGAGAATTACGCCCATGGAAAAAGATCAGCCCAATCATCTTGCATAGAGGAAACAAAATGACAGAGATAAGGCCTGAGCATCTGGTTTACTCTCTTGACGACCATTGGACTGTGGGTGATAGGCTGAAGAAAACTACAGCTTGATTTGGAGACGTGAACATAGGCACCTCAATAAGACACAATTTGAAGTGGTAAACTATGAAGCCAAAAAATAAGTTGGAAAAAAAGAGTTGCGAGCTGAGGAGTGGAGGGCAGAGCTGGGAGGGGGACGAAATGGGACATTTTAGTGAAACGGTTAGTGACCACCTAGATGACTGTACAGGCAGCAGGAGGTAAATTGGTGATAAAGTCCATGGAAATGTTTATCCAAGGCCTTTCAGGAATCAGCAAAGGTAGTAATAGACCAACGGGTTTCTGATGTGGTGCCTTATTGCGAGCACAGGTAGAACAGACAGACACGAAATCCCTGACATCCTGGTGTAGAGTAGGCCACCAATAATGTTGACCAATTGGTAAGAGAGTCCTACAGATGCCCGGCCAAATTGGAAGAGTGCCTCCAAAGAAGAATACTCTTCCTCAGTGTAGGGCGTACGTATGTTTTGCCAGGAGGCGTATGCCGAATGGTGATGGGAGCCTGGTAACCAGCTGTTTGGGAGGAATGGTATGTTGTGGCTCCTAATCTGGTCCTGTAGTATCTGAGGCACACGATAGAGCATTGGCTTTAATATTCTTCTCAGTGGTTCAGCACGAAATTAAATTTGGAAAAGAAGAGAGACCAACGTATTTGACGAAGATTTAGATGCTGTGCAGTCTGGAGATAAAGAAGGTTTTGTGGTAGATGTTAACGGAATGTCGTGCCCCCTCTAATAAATGGCGCCACTCTTCAAGTCAGGAATAGCAGCGTGGGCCGTAGCTATAAAACTTATACTTTATTGTTACAAATTCATAAAACCATTAGACCGTAGTCTTCAATATATAACACAAGAGGGATACTTATATTTAGTTGCGGGGAAGACCCCGTTCAACACCGAGTCCTGTAGCACCAGAGGTGATAGGCTAAATTCCTGTGTCCATAAGACTTCACCATAGCCGCGTGGTAGAGACCATTCGTCGGCGTCCAGGGTGCATGAGGTCCCGGGCAGAAGCCCGGATTCTGGGCGAACAAAGGAGTACTCGGAGACCGAGCGGAGCTGTCAGCGTGTGCGACGTTTCGGGGAGGCTCCTCCCCTTTCTCAAGCATCTCTTCAAGTGCCAGTTTAATAGCCAGGAGCTTGCAGTCTCCAATTGTATAATTCCTTTTTGCCAGGGAAAAAATATTGGAGAAGAAGTCACAAGTGATAGACTTCCTGTTGTTAGTCTTCTGTGACAGCACTGCCCCAGTTCCCACAGAAGATGCATCCACTTCTAAGAAAAAACGCTTCCCCGGGTTCGGACAAGACAAGACAGGAGTGGAAACAAAAGCAGTTTTTAGACGCTCAAAGGCATCTTCCACATCAGGCGGCCATTGTTTCGGATTGTTGTCTTTTTTAGTAAGATAGGTGCCACTAGGGTGGAGAACCGAGGGATAAACCGGCAAAACCAAGAAAGCATTGAATTTCCCCCGGGCCCTCAGGGGGGGGCTTTTGGGAAAACTGCTAAAAAATTTTGCTGGGCCCCTGGAGTCTTGTCCAAAATTACATAACCAAAAAAGGGTAGGCTGGTTTCCCAAAACGGCTTTTTCTCTGTTTTCATAAGTTGTTTGGCTCATTGCCATTTTAGCCAAATTTAAATGGGGGGCCTGGGTGAGACTGCAAGTCCGAGGAAAAGTCAGATGCTTTTAAAGATAAACCACCAAAAGAATATAGGAGATCGGAAAGACCCGTTGAGAAGTCTTGAAAATGGTGGGGCATTGCAGAAACCAAATGGCACCACCAAGATTTAAGGGGCCATCTAGGTATTAAAAGCGGTCTTCCACTCATTACCTTGTTTATGCAAATGAGATTATAGGCGCCCCGCAAGTCCAACTTAGCAAAAATCTTGGCTCCGCGAAGCCGATTGAAGAGCTCGGGGTCAAGGAAAGGGAACCCCCTTTTTTTTTGGGCTTTGGGATCCCCTCCTTTTTCTCCCGAAGAAGGGAACCGCGTGGTGGGAGGGGGACTTGCGGATAAAGCCTTTCTGTAAGTTTTCCTAATATAGGCAGACATAGTCTAGGTCTCTGGTCCGGACAGTGGATAGACCCTACCTTGAGGAGGTGTTGTGCCTGGTAGTAGGTCAATAGGACAGTTATAGGGTCTGTGATGAAAAAAGTCTCAGCTTATTTCTCACAGAAAACATCAGCATACTCCCCGGTTGGGGAAAGGGAAAACCAGAAGCGGTGTAGTGCCGTTTGGTGGTGGAAGTGAACGTTTTGGGGTAAGAGTAGAGACAACGGGAGTGGCAATCTTGTCCCCAGCATGTGCCTTGCCCGTTTGCCTTAAAAAATGGGGGGGTGGGCACTGAAGCCAAGGAAGATCGAGGATCTCGAGGGGGAAAAAAGGCAAACGTGTCAGGGCTTGTGGAAAACTGAATGGAGTCCCTCAGGTATTCACCATTGATGGATGAAATAAATAAGGGCTTGTCCAAGCGAACCTCAGTAAGATGAAACTTGGCCCCCGTGAAGCCCACAAATTTTTCCCGCAATTTTAAATATAGAAGGCTGAGGCTTTTAAAAGTGTTACCCCAGATGGTGAGAGAAAAAACTGGCTGGTCAGATGGGGAAAGGGGTCTTCCCCCTGGGTTCCTTCCTTGAAGCCTAGGCGAGAGTTTCCCCGGCGGTGGAAATCCTTTTAAAAGAGTGCTCGGCCCCAGAGAAAACAGGCCCCGCTGGCAACGATGAGTGCGTTCTTCCTTGCTCAGGCGGGTCTACCATTGCTAGGTCATATTGAAGTGTAGGGGAGAAAGGGAGGCCTTTGGAACCTGGTGCTAGGCAGGGAGTCACCTCCCGGGGGTTTTTGGTAGCCCGGGAAAAATGTTTTTGGGGGGCAAAGGAAAATTTTGGGGAAAGGGAAATCACGAGGGCCAGTTATCTTTAAATTTCCCGGTGAGGCCCCTTTAAGAAAGGTGGCGATAAAAGCCTCATTATTCCATCCCGATTGAGGAAAAGGGGCGGAAATTTGGAAAATCGTATTGGCCACTGTGGAAAAAACCCTGTGAGGTGGAGCAGGCTGTAGCGCAGAAAAAGGGGGTCCCGGTCCACAAAAACATTCCTGTAAGAATGCTTGGATGTTGGCCGTCATGGGATCTCCACGGTTCCTGAGAAGAGTAGCCCAGGCCAAGGCATCGCTGGACAGAAGGCTCATCACAAATGTGACTTTGGCACGTTCGGTGGGAAAAGGGGGGCCCTTTTCTCCTTGACTGGGACTTGACTGGGAAAGCCCCTTCATGTCTTCGGATTACCGTCATAACATGGCAGGAGTTTCAGCTGCAATGTAGGTCCCGCTGGGGTAACAGGAATAACCAGAGGAGAAGTTGAGATTGGTGGAGATGCCGCTGAGGTTGCAGGCAGATGTGCGGCAACATTCTGCATCATAGTGACCAGCTGGTCAATTCACTGGCTTTGTTGGACCACAGCAGTAGTGACATCTTGAATGTCGGTTAGTGGCACCCTGGCAGAATCCATGGCCAATTCGTCTGTCAGGGGCGGAAATGGATTCCTTTACCCCGCAAGCGATGGTATAAGCCATGCCAGGGAGTGGAATCTAAGTAGGCAGGTTGGACTTGCTGCAACGGGAGCCTACCAGGTCGCTACCCCTGATGGATAAAATTTTGTGTCAGCCGTTGCAACGTGTACAAAAATTGACAGGCAGATATGAGGTCAGAGGCAGGCAGGAGGGTCAGGGCAATCAGCAGGCAATGTGGTCAGGAAAACAAGCAAGAAGAGTCTTTTACATGGGGAAAAACAAAAAGCGCAATAATTTTCCCCAAAATAACTCCCCAGAACATAATGAAGTATGGCGCAAAAGGGGAGTAGCACTAATAAAGTGGAAGTTAGAACCCAATTGGAGGTTAAGGGTGCACCTGCCCTTAACATCCAGAAGAGCGAGCACACGGACCCTTGGAAGCGAGGCCGCAGGGAGGGAAAAGAGCGGAGGCGGAGGGAAAAATGCCGGTGCAACTCAGTTCAGGGCGGTCCCGTGGTTGGAACTGCCCCAAAAAGGGAAGGGGGAAGCGTGATGCGGACCGGGACACGGAAAGGCGAGCTGTGAAATTATCACCCTTTTTCTTGGACTTATGGTTAAAAAAACAATTAGAGTGGCGAAATGTTTAAAGGGTGGGAAACGTTTAGAATTTTAGGAAAAATTGGTTTGAACGAAGTGAAGTTTGGGTTCGCGTGAACAAAAGTGTGCTTTTGATAGATAAAAGGCTGCCGGGGACAGGCGTTTTCATGGGTCAAAGAACTCTGGGAGAAGAAGGGCAAGCCTGCATGAATGTGCAAGGGAAAGCCATCAGAGACCGGGGGATTCTG